>VZTI01001559.1:656420-670698 GCA_013397865.1 Struthidea cinerea | reverse complement strand
CCCCCCCCCCCCCCCCCAAATGTTCACTGGTGAAATGCGAACATTGTTTTGGGGGTTTTCTAACCTTCCTGGAACATGATTCTGATGTTAGTGAGATTCCATAAAATCTGGGAGCACTGTATAACCTGAGAAATGGATTTTGAGGCCAAAGTAAAGCTCTACCACCACTGCCTCCACAACACTTCTTGTGGGTCCAGGTGACATAACCAGAGGCTTTTGAAATGAACATTGAGGTTTCATTTTTATTCTTTCTAATCATGTTGACGACTTTAGAGTGCTGTGTGAAATAATTTTTGTGCTTTTTACTTGAAAGTTAACAAATAGTGGTTATTTTAAAAATTGGTATGGAAAGAGGAAATTATGTCTGCATTTCTGCCAACAGTTGATGAGTGGAGACCAAATTGCCAGTGCTAGTTTCAGGTCCTTCAGTGCATTCTCTTTTGTCCTCCAAAAGTAGGAACCACTTTCGATTTAGGAAACAAAACCAAAGAGGCATGAAAGGAGCATTTGCAGTAGGAGTCATTTGATGCCTTTAATGTATCCTGAGAAATTTCTTTGTTTGAGGGAAACTTCCAGGGGAAAAGTGTGTTGGTTTTGTGTGTGAACACTGGGCCAGGATCATCTTTGTTGAGAATGACATGTCTATTTTTGATTTCTGGCAGTAATAAGAAAAATGAACTTGGAAGTCGTGCACTTTTGACTAAAGCAGGTGCACTGGGTAAAAAGAAGAGTAAACTAACACCATGTGCCTCACAGCAGCCCAATCCTTTGGACCAAACTTGTATTCATCCAGAGTCTTACAACATTGCAATGAGGTAAGTGATGGGAAAGCTTTTGAACCACTGACACCATCAATTTTTAAAATGAAAGTACTGATTTTTCTGACAACAGTCTGCTCAGCCTTTTGAGACAGGAGTATTTATATTAATTTGAAGCTTTCACCCCTTTCTTCAAGAAGAAGGCATGCTTTGGATATATGTGAGCATGTATCATTACTATGGGCCTTTAAATTTAAATTTTGACATTGCAAGATCTAATTAAGATGTATATATAAGTTCCCAAACACACGAATACTATGATTGTTTTACCAAGTGGCTAGAAGAAGTGAATGGTTTTTGTGTATGTCAGAAAAAAGTAATTGGGAATCTATGTGTGTCTCTGAAATACTACTATAAACTGTGATCTTTTCTATCAGCAGCCCTGGTTGAAATTGGACTCTGCTTTTCCTCTTCAGAAAACATCTCCTACCATAAATGGGCACATATTTATTTTTCAAGTGATTTTTGCTGAACAGGTTCTTCTCTTAAAAAGTACTGAAGTTAATTTCACCAGTAGCCAGTTGCTTTAAGGTTCTTATGATCTCTGTTGGAAATATTATACCTGGACAAACAAACTCTTGCTTCCTGTTTTATAAACGAAACAGTCTTTAAATCTCAGAGAGAGATGCTGAATTTCTGAATTCTCGAAACTTGACTTTCTTATCTGGAAAAGTCATACAGGACCTTGCCTTTTAGGACACCTTCCCTTCAGTGTACTCTGTTCTCTCTTCCTATCCATAAGTCTCCATGCTTTTCTTCTGCTAGGCATGCAGTGCACTTTTGTTTCCATCCTCTCCCTGCCACAGTTCATTCTTCTTTGTGCCTGATTCTAGGATCCACTGTGCAATTTCCTGGTAGAGTCTATTGCAGTTGTGCAGTGTGTAGATAACAGGTTTCTCCTTTTCCATGACCATTTCCCTTTTTTTCTTACACATCAGCGTTTGTTACGAGGTCTCTGCCCTGTGCAGCTGTGGGAAAAAACAATCAGTCAAGGTCTTGATCTTAATGAACTTACATTTGGTAGGTTGTTTGTAGGGTGTGCAGCTTGGTCACCCCAACTGGAGGTTATTCAGTGTAAGTGAGTCAATGTGAAAAACAAAAATAAATTGGTTATTCAAAAATAATTTTGATTTTCAATATAGAATTTAATTCAATTTAAATTTCAACTACTTGGGTTTTAGTTTTTTTACCTTTCCAGCCCTGGTACACTAATATAAAATAATCAGTAAAGTGGTCACAATGTTACCAGCCTTTCTTAAAGTCTGATGTGGAAGGATTGCTTTAGGGAGCAGAGAAGTATATCCAGGTAATGCTGGTATAATACAATAATTTCCCTACATACAATATTTTCACAAAGGTTGGTCAGAAAATAAAGAATTGTGACTTTGTTTCCAGAGCAGCAAAAGTTACTTTTATATCTGAAGTGGTGAGTGGGATTATTACTGCATAGGGTAGAACAGACATTCACATACAGCTGAAATTCTACAATTTTAGTAGGTATCACAGATCATATAATTGTGATTTGAAATTTGACTGGGAACCCACCACTAGCACTATTTTAAAAATAAATAAAATAAAATAACTTAATGAGCACAGCGTTTACATCTCAGCCAAGGCAGTGGTTTGAGTCCCAGGCTTGTGTGTGTTTCAGTGATGGGCTGGCAGCTATTGCGCAGCCAACACTGCTTAGAAGGTACCTTGCTGAGTCTTAAGATGTCTCAGTTTCAAATTCACATTTCGAGAGCTTGTGAGCCAATGCAGAAGTGCTACGTGGCTGAAGACCAGTGTTAATTTATCTCATCATCTCTCTTTGGATAATGCAATTATTTTACAGTAGATTTCCAGCAGTGCCATTTTCTATTCTCTGTTTCTCACCAAACACTTTGCCTTCCTAGACTGAATTTTCAGATGAAGTATTTAGGTCCAAATGCATGTCATAGATATTGTACCAAACAGGATTTTGTTGTGAGGTTTTTTTAGGTTTTTTTTTTTAACGCAAAAGAATATAAGCCGATTACACAGCAAATATACATCAATTACAATAACTGCTAGTGAACCACCAAAACTAATAAGCATAGCATCTCTCTCTGTAACTAACTGAATCAGTGTTTTCTGCGTCCTTTGGGCTCTTCCTCTGTTGTCTTACTTCTTACATTTATAGTACCGCTTCACATCATATGATGGGGGGAAAGAAGTCTCCAAGTGTTTTCTGTGCTTTCTGTGAATGTACTTTATGTACAACAGTGGTTGTATTTTTCTTTATCTTGCAATCAAAAGATCATTTCCTTGAAAACTTGTGTAAATATGAAGGTGACAACTTTTATGGTATAGATTGTATGAATATACAGCAACTGGATATCCCAAAATGGTGTGGGGAAGGGGGCAAATATGTTTAATGTTTTTTCATGGCAAATAGCTGTTTTGAGAAAAGAAAATATAGCTGTGCAGCAAACTGACAAAAGCCAAGAAGTGTAGTATTAAAAATTGACACTGGTGACATAAGGGCTAAATATAAACCAGACATCCTCCCCTCAAGAAACTAATGCTATAATTTAGCAATGATTATATATTTAAAATGACTTTTCAAAAAAGGTGTATGAGCTGCTAAGCTTCTCAGAACTTATGAAAACAGCTTTCCAAACCTTTTTTCCTGCCTAAATATGAATTAAGAAAAAATTTTACTAGGAATTCAGACTGCATGGAGGATTCAGTCCAAAGCTTATCTGGGCTGTTGGCAAGTTTTGTTGACAGGCAGTGGATGGGACTGGGCTTGTAATTTCCTTTTGCTGAGCCTACGTTCATGAGAAAGCTTTTGATAGTCTGAAGATCAAATTGTGTTCATGGGGTTGGTTGGAGGTGTCTTACGGAAGTTAGGCAATATCTGAAAGTCTTTCTAGAATGTTAGAATTAAACTAGGTTAAAACCTAATTGATAGTTCTTATAACTTAAAATAAAATGCATGAGAAAAGTTGAAACTGTTAGATGTAGGTTAGATTTGGTATTTAATAATAAAGTTTTCTTAAAAATACATCTTTATGAATTCTGTGGCTTTAGTGCTATCAAAGTATTTCTTTCTTCTTCTTCTGTGCTTACACTGAACTTTGTCAGGGAGTCTGTCAAGTTCAGAGGTGGATCTGTGCTGCCAAAGGGCAGAATTGTCTTGAATATGACCAGATTTGATCAAAACTACAACATTACATATCTCTTACCACAAAAATTAAAATGTATGGAATTGCTGCTGCATAAATGAATCATAAAGGCTTCCTCATGCAATGTCTACCACATCTTCCTATGAGAAAGTAGTTTCTGAAAGTTTTATTGGATTAAAAGTTTTCATGGAAAATTGCATTTATTTTTAAATGAAATAAGATGGTGATTTTTATCCACTGCTTATAGCCAAATTACCCAAAGGCAGCATTCTACATTGCAGATTTATGACATGCAAAATTATCAGTTTTTAAAACAATGTTTTTGAGGGATAGAAATTTACCAAAATTTGAAACCACTAATTTTCTTTTTCTGGACTATTTTGTAGCTTGAAAAGCCAATCCATTAAAGAAAAATATGGTTAAAAGAATTACTCCCAAGTGGTGACTTTGGTTGCCAAACTTCAGGCTGGAGCCAATTTTTAGGGCTGATTTAAAAACCCCTGAAAAATAAGGTTTTTATAATGGAAACTCTGATGTAATCTTTACTATAGTGGCACAAATGGTGCTGGTGTGATTGATTTATGGCATTTAAGCATCTTAACTCAAAATCTGTACAATTCCTGTAAAATAATTGGAAAATATCCTATTGGTGATTTAACACACTCTGCAGAAGACCAAAACATTTTTGTTCATGGTTTCCACGCTGTCAGAGCTTGGCTTTGTCATGTGCAGCGATCAGGCTTATGAACACCTCTAAATATTATGAATTGGAATTTCCAAAAAGTTAAATAAAAACCTCAAAACTTTATAGACAGCCTATTTTCCTGCAAAGCAGAACCGTGCTCTAAGTTTCTGAGAAGTCTGTATGTGAAAACCAGTTTATAGTGGCAGAATCTTCTACGTACAATTAATACAATATGGAGAGTATATCCAATTTCTTGGTATGTATTGTTAAAGAATTGGTAGGAAAACCAAGGAAACATTTAGGAAGTCCCCCAAAGTTACAACCAGGTTATTCTTATAAACCAAAATGTTGGAAAGAAAAGGCAATGTTTTTTCTTTGTTCTGTCGGTCTGCTGGGTGCAGTTGGTTTCATGTGACTGAATTTTAACATTTGCTAATTTTTTTATTCAATCTCATTAAAATGCTTTTTGTGATAGGTTGGCACTCAGAATGTGTATTTGCTGCTCACAGATTGCAGCATCTGGCAGACAGGTTGTCTTTTAGCCTGACTTAGAAATACAGATTTTTGCCAATATAAAAGATCTAAAGCCATGATTTAGAATAACAAAGGTGAGGATCTTCCTTGGCTAATTACCCAGGCTTAGGACCTCGCCTGGTAGAGGCCAGTCCTGCTCACTGTGGTTGGTTATGCCTTAAGATAAGTTTTTGACATACTGAGCAGAGTCACTTGCAGTGAAGATTCATGTCTTCTGTGTATTGATAATGCTGCTTGATATCTTCCGAAGGAATTCAAAATCCCGAGAGAATTCAGCAAGTGCTTGTTCCTGTGCTTTTTCTTCACTGAAGCTAAACACTTCGATTGGGTGCTCGTTTCAGCAAGGCATTTGTGTTGATAACAGTTTATACTCCATTGTAGGCCAATCAGTCATATTTCAAATATCCCTGGTGTTTCTTGTACTCTGTATGGGTGGATGCAACAGCTGATCCATGGTATCTCATATGCTGTGCTGATAAGCTGCATTTGCTGGCTTTGAAGGCAAGTACTGGCATATAAGAAAATGCAGAAGAAAAACTGGTGATGAGGCCACCAAAAGAAATTTACCTCTCCTGCCCTTTATGCAATTGGAAGCTTGTCCTTTGATGGCATTTCCAGCTCTCAGGCAGGCTGGCTTGCCTCTATCCAGACCCCCTAGTTGTCACCGAACAACTGAGGCAATGCTTAAGGGGAGTAGAAATCAGGGAGGGAATTAGTATGGTATTTGAGCAACGAAGACTAATTGTTGTGTTCTATTGAATAATGCAGTCTACATGTGAGTGTTTTTACAGAGGATAGGAGTTGTTACTGTGGTAGGAGGCCTTTCCTTACAAGAAATCAGAAATATCTCTTGCCCACTTGAATGAGACTGTACTTGCATGTACACACGTGAGTGGGTATTCAAGTTATTTACTGTGCAGAATAATACTTCATAAAGTCTTATGTTTTGGGGGTTTCTTGAAAGAAACTTTAAAAACTTAAACTCAGTCAATAAAAGAACCTTTATGAGTATTTCCAATAGCCAATGTCCAGCTCTAATTAAGGAGAACACTTGCAGAATTGTGGCCATTAAGTATTATAAATAACAGTTCATATTCATCACTTTAGAAGGCCAGTTCATTCACAGGTTTTCTACTAACTTAACTGGATTTTTAGAAGCCATATTTTTGAAAGTGATCTTGTCAGTAAACAAAAGAGCAGAAAAAGCTTTCACTGCCAATTGCCATCCAATAAAGACATTTTAAAACTTTAATGCGTTGTAAAATACAGTTAACAAGAATGATTAGAAGAACTTGGAAATAATGGAGAAATATGCTCCATTTACGCTATAAATACTAGACCCATAAATCAAATGGTATTTTTAAAATTTGTTGATATTTTTGGAACTTACATAACTTCCCACTAATTACATGCAGAAAAAAATATGAGACAAAACCCCCCAGAAGACCTTTTTAATGGAATTATCTCCTTTAAGTGTAGTATACTAGTTCTCTGTGGACAACTAATCATGTTTCAGTATTTTGTATCTCGGGTTGCACTTCAGTTATGTGGTACATCAACAGTCATGAGAACAGCCAACAGCAGTGTGCCTAATGGTATGGGAGCAAAGTGGCTATGCTGCAGTGGAACTGTCTGAATTTCTTTTCTCATTTAGAAACTCATTGTATCTTAGAATTTATATGTTCAAATTGTCATAAACTGAGTGCTTTCTGCATGCAGTCCAATAATCTGTATTATTAATAATTTATGCATGTGAAGAAAAACATATTGGTTAAATAACTTTGTCTGGCTAAACCACGTAAGTAGTTTTAGATATATTTGAATCTTTAGCTTTCTGTGTCCAGCAATTAATTACAGAGAGTAATGCACAAATATTGTTTGATACATAGTCTTCATTGGTAATCAAAAATTTAGGATCCGTATAACTGGTGGGAACAAGAGCAGTCAACATCTGCATTATACGAATACTGCTTTTGCACTTCAAAACATTACTAAAACATAAATGTCTGCATAATTTAAGTTTGTTACTGTCATAAATGTACGTTTTACCTAACAAAGTGCAAGCTAATGCAGAGTTGTTTTGTTTTCAGAGTGATTATGTTGCTTTACCATTAATTCATGTGTGCGCTGTGACAAGATGTAATGGCGTATCATGTTGCTGTAATGTAATGAATCCAATACTCCCAGCTCTTAAGTCGTGTTGCTGGAAATGATTACATAAAACAGAAATGACTGTGACTAAAGCCCTTGCAAAGCTTTAGAACTCCTGCATGTTATAAGAAGCTTTTCAGGGGGTGGTTAGAGTAACTTCTTAAAAATTAACTGTAGGCTTCTCTTGGTAAAATTTTTACTCCTTTCTGACTGTTTTTTTTTGCATTCCAGTGAAACTTGCATTATCTTTTAAGCATTGCAAGGGCTGTGCTATAATTTTGTGCAGATGTGTATGTTAAGTGAACATGATGTGCTTATTTGTTACATTTATGCTACTTTTCTTTCTTTCTTTATCTGTATAAGATGGATGAAATTATGTATTAAATAAAAACATCAGTCATTTATCCATGACCATTCTCTGCAGGTCCTGTAAGACTGCAAAGATTGCTTTTAAATCTAAGGTGATTGCAAAGGTTTCTGAGTATTCTCTAAATCTCAAAACCGTAAAATTCAAAGTTCTAAACTGTTTAAATTTCACCCTGTTCTTCCTAAGACTCTGGCAGCTTTTATCTGAGTTGATGTACATCGAGCAGAAAGTTCACTGTTCATTCAGATACTCAACATTTGAGGAAGTAAGGATAATATAAGAATGACCTCACTTCAGAAAAAAAGTCTCATCTTCCCCATTTCTGTTAACTTTTCTTTAGGTTTTGTCTTTCTAGTAGATAAACATAGCACTTGAGCTACTGCAACATATTATTTATTTCACATATGTAGCCAGGAAAATACTTCAAGGACTTTCATTTTTGCACAGATCATTCATGTTCTTATGTTGTGCAGCTGGGGTTGTCATTTATAAATTGTATGAGTGAGATATTTCAAGGATTTTAGTGAGATAGTTGAACATTAAGAAGATCAAAATATTTAAATTAAAGGAAACCTCTTTTTTCCCCCCATAGCCATATCCCAGTGTTACTACCAACTATGTCTTTTTTTTTCTGACCTTGAAATAACTCTTGAAGGAAGTTGTTGGATTGCTTGTATAAGGAAAAAATAAACTTTGTTCTTAGCAATGGCATTTAAAAATAGAAATTATCAATGTAATGCACCACTGTTTAGTCAGAAACTTGTGCTTTATATTGATTTTTTTTTTTTTAGCTCAAGTGCCCTCCGGCTATGTTCATTTGAGTGAAAATGATACATTAAATATATAATTAGATTCATCAGTATTTCTAAAACTAACTGCATCTGCAATCACTAAGAAGTTACTTTAATTTGGAAATACTTTAATACATAGGTTTTACCAAAACCTATCCTAAAAAGGTGAGAATTTCCAAAATAAAAATAATACTGTTACTTATAAAGAGTATTTCTTCTCTGTGTATGTGCATGCTGGGCTTTGTTACAGTGCTCTGTTTTGCCTGTATTATATAACTCATAATTCTGAAATGTTCTTAACAGAATGAATGATTTTTAGAACATTAAAATTCTGTAGAAGTCAGTGGGACTTCTCATGTACTTAGACTTGGGCACGTATTTAAGCATCATCTTCAAGGTGGGGCCAAAATTTTGCTATGACCAGTAACCACATTAATAAGTTATTTACACAACTGTAATTGATAACATAGGACCCAAACCTACCACCCATGCCTAGATGAGGAATCCTTTTTAATTTCAGATCAATGCTTTGGGATGTCCGGAGGGAGGCGGTTGCAGGGGAAGGAGTGGGGGGTGAAATACCTTTCATGAATTGTGCTTGAAGGCTCAGGCACTTGGGCTGTGTCCTGTTTCAGGCTGGTTTTCTTTCCAGCAGAGTGCACGTAGCACCATTCATTCTGATTGCATTATCCACACATTTGACAGCTTTGCATATGACAGGGGCTCTTTAATATACATTGGTGGCTGTTTTGTCTGGTTGCACTTACTAGTGGTGAAACCCACCCATGATCAATTTATGAAGTCAATGCGCTTCTGCGAAATTCTAACGGTGAGAAAATGTTACTTGGACGTACTCAAGCCGAGTCTCCATTTGAAGTGAAATAAAGCCAAGTACGTGAATGTCAGCAAACTTGTTTATAGGGGTGGGTGGCAAAGCATACATTATTTAGAAGGTTGAGTCATGAGGCTGGTCGGGTTTGTCGTGTTACATCTGGCACGTCAGTCAAAGCTGGGGCAGCTGCCACCTGTCGCTAGTGCTCTGCTGGGTCATTGTCCGGCCACCAGCATTAGCAGCCCCCAGCAGTCTGGAGAGGAGCACTTCACCTGGGCCTGGGCTCATTTTCAGCATGATCATTGCAGCCACTTTTGGGGCTCCTTTAAGACCAAAAAAAGGTGGTTTCATTTCATAGAACATCTGATATTTTTCATATCTATTATTAGACAAAATATTTGAGTCATAGTGGTGAGGTTTGTTGGCTTACAGAAAAAGAAATTGCACTTGATATTATAAAACATTTTGCATGTTTTGTTATATACTTTGCTTCCAAACCACCTTAAACTACTT
Source organism: Struthidea cinerea (assembly GCA_013397865.1). NCBI lineage: Eukaryota > Metazoa > Chordata > Aves > Passeriformes > Corcoracidae > Struthidea > Struthidea cinerea. The sequence goes on along the minus strand of VZTI01001559.1, from coordinate 660,858 downwards.
TAAAATGTGATGTCAAAAGTCAAAATGCAGTCAAAGCAAAACTCAATGAATCCTGAGAATAGCACCATCCACTGATTCCTTAGTAAATTTCGTTGTATACTGCCACAAGAAAGATGCATATGCACTAAAAAAACTAGTGAAAATTGTATTTATCACTACTAAGTGTGATAAATACACTGTGTTTGACCAGTACACTTAAGTCACTATGCTTGTACTTGAATTCAGTAAAGAAGTGGAAGTCCTGACAGCCAGTTGTAACAGATGTCCTCCTTTAGCAAAATTAGTGGACATTTTTAGGTGAAGCTTTGCCCTTATGCTCAAAGATGAATTTTGTGATTTACTGAAAGTCAGATATTACTTTAATTATGTGTCTTCAATTTATATTTTGTCAAAAATAAATTTAGTTTTGTATTTCAATCCGTATAACTTTCTATTGCTCACCACCTGAAAAAAATCTCAGTTGGGTTCCTTGGGTTAAAAAAGAGGAAACATCGAAACAAAAAAACCCCTCTGGGTCTCCTGACAAAAGAAACGCTAGCCTCAGGTTTTGATAAAAGCACACCATGTATTTTGGTGGGGGAAAGAAGGTTGGGTATCTGGGGCTTTTGCTCTATTACAGAGCTGGAATGTCTCCCACCAAGTTCAGGACATGAACCTGCTGGTCAGCTCTTCTTTTGCGACTTGCAGTTTACACCTGTTGTGAAGCAGGATAAGGAGAGGAAAAAGGGATCTCTTTTAGGAACTGGGAAGGAATGTTTATTTAGACTCTGTAGGACAGGGACAATAATTCTACCTGTCTGCTGTGGTGGTGAACATGCAAAAAAAAAAAGTGCTTCCCACCAACAATATGGGGCATGATAAAGCAGAGTAGAAGAGGCTTATTCATGGTGAGATGCGGATCAGGGCGGAGATCACATGTCAGGACATAATTATTTAGAAGTATTTGTTTTCAGCTTTGTTTTTTCACACATTTTTTGCAGTGTGTGTGTGTATGTGACAATAAGGAAAGATGAGGGTGTTTGTGTTGTGTGAATACTTTGACTTAATGATTACCTAGTGTCTGAAAAAGGAAATGTTCTTAATAATGAAGTTCACAGACAAGAGAAGTATTTCATGCTAAATTTTTCTTAAGTTGGGTTAAAGATTTTTCATATTAATTTAATATTTTGAATGTTCATTGTTGCTTTACTAAATTGCCATTTGTTTTAATTTGAATGAGAGTGACAATTACAATAACAGCATTATAGAATTCTCACTGATTTTTAGGGAACTTTCATGGTAAAAGACATCTTTCAGTAATAGGGACATTCAGTTTTATTGTGAGATGAAATAATTGGTCTGAGAAGAGATTTTAATTGCATTTCAAAATTTTGCTTCTAGTTTTGCAATCTGTTCCAGAAGATACACGTACACATATAGACTCTAAGTTTCCATTTATGTGTCAGATCAGTGATGAGAGGATATGCACCTGAGAAACTGTTCATATTTTTTTATCAGAAGTTTTGTTCATGCATCAATGAAAAAGTAATAGAGCAGAGGTTCAGTTCCCACTAAAGGATGTTACAAATCTTTCTATCTTTGTTTGAACTTCCTAGGTTTTTATCTCTCATTGGAGGAAATGCAAATGACATAGGAAAATCAGATATGCAGCAAAAAGTAAATGCAGTAATTCAAAAGGAAGGACTGGAAGGCACAGCCAAAAGGCTGAACACCACCGTGCACACACTGCAGCTGATCATTGATGGTCTCACTCAGCCTGAAGGCTACGACATCCGAACAGGTAAACCTCAGTTTGGAAGGGTGTAATCTCAGTTTGCTTGTTCTACATATCAGTTTTAAACCAGCACACTTTCTTCTTCTAAAATCAGTAGTAGATTTTCACGGACAAGTAACTCCATTTCTTTTCTCAGTCAAGGTAAAAGCTATATCATAGTCAGATGTTTCTTTCCAGTTTGGTAGGTAAGGAGTGTGAATCCTGTCTGAAATCATGGCTTTTTCAGCCATAGGAAGGGGAGTTGTATGGCTGTTAACAAATTAAATAGTTTCAATATGTTGACTCTCTACTGATTGAATCTGTGTTGGCTCTCCATCACGGAGGGGAGTGCTGAGTGTAACTGAAGCACATGGCTCATGACCTACCCTGATTAAAACCTGCAGTAGTACTGAACAGTTTGAGGTAGAGGAAAAGAAAGATGTGGTAATGAAGTAAAACATCTGGGGATGCTGTTGTGTAATGAAACAGCTGGATTCTCTTACGACAGCAGGAGATAAAGGTAGACAGCAAAGATGCCAGCTTGTAATAACAAATAATAAATGTATGCTTAAGAAACAGAGAAACCAACGTTTCTGTCCCCATTTTTTGGTTCGTTAATAGTTTCCGTGCATATTTTTTAAATATTCCCCACTAGTGATCTTGAAAATGTGTATTTTTGTTGTCTCCATTTGTTCTGGTGATCTCACATCTAAATTACAGTAGACTATTAACATAGGAAGACATAAAAGCAAAAGAGAATCTTCAGTGGAAATATTTGTATTCTGTTGATCTAGGACATTCAGTATTACTTTAGACAGACTCTGTGACTGGAGTAGGCAGCCTAGTAGCCTTATGTAGCTGTATGAATTTCTCCATCATGAGTCCTTCCCATGGGCTGCAGTTCTTCATGAACTGCTCCAGCATGGTCTCTTCCATGAAGTGAAGTCCTTTAGAAACAGACTTTCGTTGTTCCCTAATGGGGTCACAAGTCCTGCCAGAAAACCTGTTCCAGTGTGGGCTTCCCGCAGGGTCACAGCCTTCTGGCATCCACCTGTTCTTGTGTAGGGCCCTCCGTGGGCTGCAAGGGAATCTCAGCTCTGGCACCTGGAGCTCCTCCTCCTCCTTCCCTTGGTGTCTGCAGAGCTGTGTCTCTCACACGTGCTCACTTCTCTCTCCCGTTGCTCTCCCATTCTCTCTTCAAGTTGCTGTTGCACAGGGACTTTTTTCTTTTTAAAGTATGTTATCCCAGAGGCACTTACCACCACTGTTGATGTGCTCGGCCTTGGCCAGCAGGGGATCTCTTGGACACAGGCAAAGCTGCTAGCAGCTTCTAACAGAAGCCACCATTCACAGTAGCCCACACACACACCTACCAAAACATTGCCATGCAAAGCCAATACACATCCACAGACTGATTAAATTCCAGAGCATTTTAGCTATCAACTTGTTCAGGCTGAATTTTATATCTCAAAAGCAAACAGAGAAAAATGATGGCAATTCGGGTTTGGTGATGTTCCCTGTGGAAAATCTCAGTCCTTATTATATCTTGGAAAGGTCAAAAAATGGTAGGAAAAGATTGAAAGAGAAGTTGTTGAGATGAGTCAGAAGGGTTTTCTGCAGAAGCAGAAAGTGGTAGGGAAGTAAAAGAGTTTAAAACATCTGTCTGTGCCCTTAAATGCAGAATGTGAACATTAATATCTCAGTATATTCCCTGCTTATGATCGTGGCTGCGGGATTTTCAAGTTGTCAGTGCAAAGCAGCGCTGTGATGAAGCTTGTGTGATGTCATGGTGCAGATGAACAGCAAGCCTAAGAACAGTGCATTGCTGACTTTTCTTTTAGTATGTGATGAAACTGAGTATTCACCTTCCTGTGTAGAAATTTCTTTAGGATTAGAATTTCATTATAATTGATGTAGCTCAAGAGTCACCTCACGTATTTTCTCCCTAGTTCAGAGAAAATTTAAAGGATCTTTCATTCACTGGCTACTACACAACATGCTTCTGATCCCCTCATGATAGTTTCAAAACACAAAATTCACTATACTTATTACTTGACTAATCAAAGTCCTCTAAAGTGATTCACAAAATATAAGCAACAAGTTGTTTATCACAGATGGGTCTTTATTAAAAAATGTACAGAAAGCACTATTTGGGACCTAAGAGCTGCCTTGGGATGACTTCCTAATTAGAAACAATAATCTGGAAACAACTCTTAGAAAACCTTTTTCTCCAGAGTCTTATTTGTGTTTCTTATTTCTTATAACAGATTTTGATAAACCTGACTTCAAGAGAAGCATAGTCTGCTTTGAAGACTTAAGTGTTGGTGCTGTTTTGACTGGAAAAGTTGAAAATGCAACGCCATTTGGAGTTTTTGTTGATATTGGCGTGGGAAAATCGGGTTTGATTCCAGTGCGAAACATAACAGAAGCAAAACTCTCTAAAGTGAAGAAGAGAAGAAGCCTGGGCCTAGGTCCTGGAGAAAGAGTGGAAGTTAAAGTGCTTAATGTTGACATTCCTCGATTGAGGATAACCTTGGATCTTATTCGTGTGTTATGAGAGGGGTTTCAGGAATTGAGCCTTGACTTTAAAGGTTAAGTAATGTCAGCAAGGTTATGGAGACTCAGGCATTTAATGAGTGTCGAAAATGAACACATTTTGTAACCTTCAGCGCCTTGCTTTTTTTT
>VZTI01001559.1:564830-656371 GCA_013397865.1 Struthidea cinerea | reverse complement strand
TTTTTTTTAGTTTAGTTTAACAGTTTTACCACATTTCTTGAATTCTTTCTGTTAATAATTGTTGGAACAGTTTTTTGGATTACCTCCAAGCAACCTTGTTATTTTGTCTGCAGAGAAAATGAAGTTCCAGTGGGCTGTCAGACTGATCTCTTATCTGTTGTCTGTGCAAGATTTGCTGTCTTAATCTTCAGTTAGTACTGCACAAGTAGACACATCTGTAGCTCACCTTCAAAAACAGCCATTCAGTTTGCCTGTTTTCTGGCTGACAGTCTAAAAGAGTTGTAGGAAAAAAGTGATGTTTTTAAGTTGAGTGGTTATGATGTTGCTTCAAAAGTAGACTGAGGAAAAAGCATCTGATAAAAGTATTGATGGTTCAGAAATAGTTATATTTAATTTATTTGACCAACATTATTAGGAGGTCTGTTTGCCTGTATTATTTTTGCTTGTTCAGTTATCATGGATGAACACAGTTGGATGTACCTTGCAGTTTAAGGAACTTTGCTCAAAGGTGTCAAATGACATTTATGTTGTTCTATACTTCTGCAAAATAAAAACATTTCTGTCCATGTTTTCTCAGTGTACTGGTTCTACAAGTGATTTAACAGTCCTAGTTGTCTTTCTTTCCAGCACATGCTTAATCAGTAACACTTCAGCTTGAGGACTTCTGTTTTAATAAGAATGCTCACTGTTTCCTGCTAGGAGTGCCTAGCACAGGAGATTTTTTTTCTTCAAACTAGAGACTTCTTGTTTTTGTGATATTTAGGTGGTGTTTCAAAGGATTTACCACTTGAGCTAAGTTTGCAAAGGACAGGTATCGTGGAAGATTAGTTTCCAGCAACAGTAGATACATATATGTAGTCTTTCCAGGGAGTTCTTGGTGTGTTGGACATTTATTCCTTTGCAGTCAAACTTGCCTGTAAGTTGGCAGAAGCTCTGGTCTGCAACAGATGAGCCCAAATATGCTATAGCAAGTGTCAAACATCTTCAATGACAAGGTTTCTAACTACAAATGTCCAAGTAGCTGTTGGCTACTTGGGGTCTACGCATGAGTTGGGAAAAGGTTGGCATGGTTTAATCTCCCAGCTCTGTGCTTTAGTTTTCAAAATGATGAGCCAGCTGTAGACAGTGTATTTTGGATATTAAATAATCATTTAGCAGATGGAAGAAAGGAGACAGATCTCACTAGCTTCACTGCATTTGTCCACTGAAGAAAAGACAACCATTTTCTATTACATTAAAGTCAGCACAGCTTGGAATCATGTTTTGCAGGCCTTTTGAAATTTTCCTGTAATACTTCTGCAAGGTAGATTTTGTTGTTATGAGACTAGAAACTGTAATACCACGTTACTGTCTTGGAAAACAGAGATGCAAAGCAAAGAAGTTGAAATTATTTTTTTTCTGCAGATGATACATTCACTTACAGCAGTATGTCCATCAGTAGAATTTTTTAAGTTGTGCTAAACTTTTTATATGATCTCTGCAGTATCTAAGCACTTAGCAAATGAACTGGATTTGCTTGGCCTTCTCTAAGGAGGAGATAAACTTGATTTCCTGAAGTTCAATTCAGTGGATAATATAAAGAGTATTTTCTCTTTTTGTGCTTTTTTGTTTGTTACTGAAATTGGTTTTTTTAGTCATTAATATTATGAGGACTGTAGCATATTTTGCATTTTTGCATGTGTCTCTTGGATTATCATAAAATTCTCTAAATGCAAGACATCTTGAGACTATTTCTCTCACTGTTAACTCACAGGAGGCTTTTTGCCTACTCACAGGACTGACCCACAGTTCAGTGTACATACTCATAAGTAGTTTGCTTTCTCCTTAGTGGAACTCAGCAGCTTAGTCTATGTCATCACAGGGCCCATAGGAGAATATCATGTCTATCTCTTTGAATTTTTTTAACCACACCAGAATGGGAAGTAAATGACTTCATGTCATATGTCTTAAATGTCTGCAGCTCTGCAAATGTAATCCCATTATTTGTCAGCTAGTGCAGTGCCTTAACTACTTCCCACAAAAATATTTTTCCATTGCAATTTCTTTTTTTCTTTGCCAGAACACAGCAGTTACAACAGCCTAGTGAGAGTCTAACAAGGATGAATATGTGTGCATATGAACTTCTCAGGTTTTGTCAGATCTTTGAAGATTTAAAAATTATTTCTTCTCAATCTAACTCTCAGTTTTCATCTTAAATTCTTGTGGTGTTCAGATTTCTGACATCAAAGCATCAAAACTGTTTTCTCTAATTCATCTCCCCATTTAGTTTCTGAACCAAGACATGATTACTTTTTTTTTCTGGATGGATGCTTTTTCCCATTTGAGATGCAGTCCAATCTTTGGAACAAATTCAGTACCGCTGATGGTGATGCCTTCAAAATTTAAAACAAGCAAACAAACCCCTGCTTCCTTGTGATCTTAGTTAATTGCTTCAAAGTACAGTTTCTCAGAAGAATTAAATACAAGTCTTTGAGTCTCATTAAAAATTCTACTTTTGCCTTAAGCTGTAGATTCCAAGGCATCCACACACAGTTCCACCTCTCCCCAGAGAGAAAATCCAGCCCATTGATCTTGGATGACAATCTGCCTTTTTAGTCCCACCCTCACTCAAATAGTCTGGTATTTTGCAATCACCTTCTGCTGATACGCAGACCCATAAGAAGAGCTTCTAAAGATTTCCTGTGCTTCAAATATTACACAAAGGAGAAGAATTCTTCTACTGAGCAAGATGGCACTTGTATGCCTGGCTGTAGTAATGCAAAACAAGAGTTTAAAAGAAGCCATTTGTTTTGGTTTTATTCCTGCCTCAGGCAGTTTTAGACAGCATATATCAATTTTCCAGAAACTTGTCAACCTCAGGAATGATTTAGTATGCTGTTAAACATAATAAAATCAATAGGAAAACAAATAGAATTTCCATGAGGAGCAGACATTTGGAGAAGCTGGTCCATATGGCATATAGACATGCTGGAATTTGGGCTTTGTGGGGTGCTTGTGTTAGAAAAACTGCATACCACAGGGAAGTAATGCATAATTCAGAAGAACAAATAATCTAACAGCTTTGTGGTAGTGCTTCTTGAACTTGGTGTCTGTATTTATTTAACAACAAATACACTTAGAAACTCTATGCCTGGAAGCTAGAAACCAAACATGAATCATATTTGCCTAATTTCAGAGCTTTCTACAAAGGAGCCTTACCCACTGTGAAGTGAGTGCTGAGTGAGTTCTTGGTTTAGCCTGAACAGCACCTTGCTTTTCTAGACTTGCTGAGGGTAATTTATGTACCCACTTAGCTCTGCTTAAGGACATCCAGCTTCAAGACTATCAATGCTGTAAGACAGTGGAAGGAACAAGTTGGTAATGGCAGTCCATGTTACTCTGTGTCACTCCCTTTTGTTCAAGGTTTTGTAAAGAGCTGTGAGGGAGTTTGTGTCTCTCCAGGGCTATGTAAAGTTTAGGCAAGTCAGTAATTCCACTCCTTCCCGTTAGAGACCACCTAAAGGTTTGAGAGCACCTCTGTTTACTGCTCCCAACATTTCCTCACCCTCCTCATGGGCATGTAGAAGCTGTAACTGTTTAGAAGTGTTTCATTTTGAGAAATCCTTGTGAATCCATACTCTATAAAGCTTCACAAGTAAATGATGTGTCTGTGTTTCTCACAGCAAACTTCAGTGACTAGTTTATAGAGAACTTCAGTTGCCTGTTTCCAGTTGTGCCTCTAAATGGTCCCTCTGGTGGATGTTGTAACTCTGTGCTGGCTACAGGTACCTCCTGCCAGGAGGCTGTTGGAGATCACTGCTTATTGACATGTATTTCTAGGAGCTGACCATCTAATCCATGTTAGAATTTTGGTTGGGTGTTTTTTCAGATGGATGTAAGTCACTCATAACAGCAACTGATGACAATTTGTTGAACAACAAATCCTAAGAAGTATATATTGCACCACAGACTTCACTACAGCTTCTGCAAGTTGAAAATAGCAAAATTCTGCAACTTGGAAATAACAAAATTCTTCAGTCTGGGAGTATTGCTTCTGTGTGAGCTTCCACAATGGGGATTGCTGCTTTTAATTAAGTCTGTTGCGTTTCATGCTGTTTCTATAACTGTTAGGTCTCCTGTGAGCATGTTCTAGCTGCATCAAGGATCCTGAGAGATTCTCCATGCTATGAAAGTGAGAGAGGACTGGTGGCCATGTCCAGAGCAGGATGAGTCATCCCACTGAGAATTTTAAATCTAACCAGAAGTTCAGAGTAAAGCACTCAAATCTCATCTCACCTGCTCTCTGTCCCTGACTAGGAGCTAGCATGTTTGAAATTGATCAACTTGCCCCTTGTTTCACTAGTTGGAGGTTTTACCTTATTTGACTTCTAGAACTGAAAAACATTTAAGGCATGTTCAACACAGCAGTCCAATTGATATTATTAGAAATTTTTGTCTCCCTCTCTTGTTCTCCAGAAGAAAAAAACAAAAAAGGAATATTTTATAAACTGAGGATCCCCATGACTTCTTTAACTTTATTAAACCTGTTTGAGTTCAGGCTTTTAATTGTTGAGATGTTGTCTTTAAGCAGTGATCAGGAGACCACCACCTCAGAAAAGTTAATCAGAGTGTTATTTTTGCCTCATCTTACAGATCCATTTATCCTACTACACTTGTATGTTACTAAATGAAAAGTGTTTTCAGTATGCAATCAGCTAAGCTGGAGTTTTGCATTCTCGTATCTCAATGACAGTCATATTTCTAGGAAAGACTGCCTTTATTTGTGGTCAAGCAGAATTTTTTTGCATGTGACTCACAATGAGGCATATGGAAATAATGTCATGAAAGGAACTGTTATGCTAGGGGGTCATTTACAAAGACCGAATAGAATTGAAATCTTAGGAAAGTACTTTCACCTCAGGATTAAATGTGTGGAATAGCTTGGCAGAGAGCGGAAACTGCCACATACCAGAGGCTGTATATTGGCACCGTAACTGCCTTTTTGTGTGATGAGGAGAGGGAGGGGCAGGAAATGGAGGGATTTGGGGAAGAACATCCTGCAAGATGTAAATGGTCTTGTGGGAATGAAGTTAAAATGATGAAATGCAAATGGCAGTAATGTAATGGTAATGTAGTAGTAATGGAATCTGAGCCCGGTTGTCTCTTGCTTCCTGTACCTCCCATGAAGTTAAAAAATAAGTGTAAGTATTTGTTATAGCTGATGGAAATTGCGTATCTCGTATCAGTGCTTATTGTAACTAAAGAGTAATATGGAACTAACAGGCTTCAAGAGGGAGAAACACAAAATATGTGCTCTTAATTGATTTGCTTCTCATTTGCCAGTGTTGCTGTTCCTAGCTAGTTTATTAGGAGTAGATCAGTCCTTGCTCATCAGCACTTCTGGCTGAGAGAGTGCAGCTGTCATGTGTGACATTTGTTGTCCATCGACATATGGCAGGGGGAACCAACAGAATTTTTACTCATTTATACCCAGCAGGAAGAGTCCTTGAAAGGCTACTTTGTCATAGCTTTCTTCGATCCCTTGAAATTACTGTGTGGCTATATTTAGTGCATGGGGGTAGATGCAGAGCCAATCGAATGCTGAAAATAGTAGAAAATCCACCTATTTGTATACTGGGTAGAATTTTTTTCCAAGAGCACACAGCCTCAGTGATTTAAGATCTGCACTGACGATTAACTTTTTATGTAAGCACATGCTTGTTAGCCTCTTTGCTTACCTGAAATACAGTCTTTCCTGGTGTGCTCTGAGATAGTTATTCAGTTTTAAATTTGAGCCTGTTCTCAAGGTGTTGTCTCTTGTGGACTGTCTAGTGTAGAATTGGTCCAAAGTAGCCCAGACGTGTTAATTTTCAGTATGTTTTATGAGGCCTTGTGTTTTCTGGGACACAAAATGAGTGATAATGTAAGAGCTGAAAGAAACATTGTCTGATGTTTGCTGTTGATGGAGTCTTAGTTTTTTGTGTCTGATGATACATGGCCACTCTTCATGGAAAGGAAGGAGGGTTGGCAAAGCTTATAAAGTGAATTTCAAATTTCTTGTCATTCATTAAGCTTATAAAATTATTTATGTGTCATTCAAAATGACAGGAAAGGAAAATGTCTGCCTTGGCAGTAGGAAGACCTTGACAGTCTTTAGCTCAGTTGTTTCCCGTATTTCAGAGTATTAAGCTTCTCACTTGGATCAAGTTGCAGTAGTGTGTTTTTTGGGAACCAGTGTCACTTGTGTGACAATCTGGCACTTTTTAGAGGCCAGTAAAATGACAATAAAAAATTCCCACCTGTGGGAATCTCCAAAACTGAGGTTGCCCATGGTTAAAACCCTCTGAAACAGTTTTCCGGTTGGGAGAGGAGTGGCTTCCTCAAGTCTTTCCTCTTGTCTTTGTTGAACCAGAATATCACTAGTTTATCAAAATGTCTCCATGCCAGTCTTTTTTTCTTGTCTTTTTTTTTTTTTTTCCTAATGATGATCTGCAGTGAGTTATTCACATCCAGGGAAACCAGAGTGCTGCAGAGCTTTGTTTTCAAAAGTAAGTACAATTTCATTATTTCAGCATATGTTCTGTGTCCTTTAAGTGTAACTTGTATCTGGGTTTGTTGTGAGAAATACTGGAACACTTCTCTTGTAATTGGGGTGACAGTTACAGCATTAACTGATTTAGTGGCTATTGTATTGCAACCATGTGGGAAGGCGTAGTGCTCCACAGTCTATTCAAGGAGAACTTTGTGATACTGTATGATTTTCAAATGTGGAAAAAGTTAGTAAAGGATCAGGGCATAAATTGACAAATCAGGCACCTAAAAGTTGGGAAGAGTTTATGCATGTCCTTTGGAGTGCCCATCCTCTGCATCAAACAAGGTATGGGTTCCACAGGACAAGTTTTGCTGACGACCTCATCTGAGGCAAAGCAATGACTTAGTGCCTATCCATAGCATAACTAGAAGAAGTCAAGGATAAAGATAAATTTCTCTAGCCCCCTTGCAGCCTGAAGGAAGGTCTTTTTCCAGAGTTTTCTAATGTCTGTCCTTTCCTGGATTGTTCTGTAAACAAGAGACTAAAAACTCTGTAAGAGCAGAAGGTAGGACAGCAGTCCTGAGTCCAGTTCCAGTGGGCTCAGTCTGATTCCATCACAGGCATCTCAGTACAGGATCCCTTCTGTAAGATTATCGAGTCCCTTTTTAAAACCCATTTGGCAATGTTACCCAGCAGAAGCTAATGATACCATCCTGTGTATGAAAGAGAAAGAAATGGGGGAAACCCCCAACCAAATATAGGCCCACTGTCGGTGAACTGGTGTTTCAGTTGGACCCAAACAGGACTGTGACTGTTCAAGTAGAATTTACACAAAGGTGGTGAGTCTCGGTACAGGTGATGCTGTGTTTCGGTAGTATCAGCTCCCTTGTCAAATCCAGAGAAGCTAGTGATGTGGGCTGTAAAATTAGTGTTGATTACAACATTAATGTTATTGGTCTGCATTTCAAACTGAAGCTTTGCTGGTCATAATAAAATGGAGGCAGAGTTTGTTAACTTTGTTTCACATGCAAGCAATTACAGCAGTCCAGGAGCTCCTTTGTATTTTGATGACTACAAAAACCATACAATTGTAGCTGAAAATGAACATCTAATTTATTCATTGCAGAGCAAAAATATAAATATGTGTGACACCTTTGTTTCATTATTTTATTTCTGTTTGTAAACAATGCTCATTGATGAATCTATTTTATTTATTTCTGGCTAATGCTGGCAAGACAGACATAGATATGTCTAGGAATGGACATGCAATAAACAAGCTATACAGAGTTTTAAAAATATATATTTTTGTGATCTTAGAAGTAGGGTGGTTTTGGTCAGAAGAACTTCACTCTGCAGACCAACATGCCAAATAATACTTTTGCATGTTTCATTGAGTTGAGGGTAACAGTTTCATAACATTCTACTGGTGTAGAAAACAAAGTTCTAGGTTTTGTTTTACTTGGAAATATTTATGGAAATTACTTATTTGAAGAATTAATTAAATGAAGGTGCACCTTAGCAACATCTACTTCAGACTCCCTGGATGATTTTTTAAATTTTTCTTTTATCCACCCAATGGCTTTAGCACTTGCAAAATGCCAATGTTGCATACTTCCATACTTCTCTTAATAGCATCCTAAGGGAGCAAAGATCATCTCAGCAGCAAAAATTTTAAAAAGGGATAGTGAGAAGGCAAGAGGCCCAAGTTTACTGTGTAATTTAGGTGTGTGCCATGTTCTTGCTGTATTCTGCAGAAACACCTTTGTTATTTTTTCATTTACACTAATTCAAACAGTACTTTGTGACAATAATTATTGAAGGAGCTTATACCAATGAAATCGGAAAATTTTGGTAAGTAAAATGTTATCAATGGAACAGAGATTGACTGTTCATCATGCCTGGTATATATTGCTTTGTCTAACAACTTGCCCCAGCAGACTTACAATTGTGTTCTCTCTGAAGACCCTCCCAGCTGCAAGGCCTGATTGATGGAATCTGTGGGCAGATGCACTTGCCAGACTCCAATAAAGATGGGGCCTTGGGAAAATCTAAGGCAATTATTGATGGGCAGCAATCCACTAATCAGACAATTTCAAAATTAATCCCACAGTCCCTTACTGTATTAGCTTTCCTCCTTGTTTGTATTTATACAGCAAATTCATGACTTCAGTGAATACTCTCCCTTCCAGCCCAATTATGTATCTCTGAGGGTATTAAATTAAAAACAGAAGAAATATTGAAAGTGGCTTGCAATTAGTTTCTTTAAAAAGTGGTGTGGCACTTGAAGGCTGGGGTTCTTAATATGATGCTTGATAATAAAAGTAAACAGTGTTTTTTTTCTCATACAAGTAAGGCAAGTATTCCTAATAGGCCTTGTTATAAAGCTGCTTATATATAATGAGAGGGAAAAAAAAGATTTGATTTTGGAGTTTAATTATATCTTCATAAAATTCTTCTACAGCAACTGACAAATCCACAGTGTCTCCAAATAACATAAACAGATTTTGGGTTGTGCATTTTGGTTTATCTTTCCCTTGTTTTATTTTGATCGTTTTATAATACAAAATTTCATTGCATTTGATTGTCACCTGCCTTTTAAATGGAGACTGATCCAAACAGAACATTTCTTTCTTGTGGAAATGAAGTATAGAACCATCTTCATGGTGTGACTGTTTAAATGTGAGTCGCTGCCTGGAGTCCTTACTGTGTAGGACATAGGTGTACTGTGTATCTCATTCTTTTAAAATTTGGAAATCTGATTCCTACAATGACTGAAGGAGTGTTTCTGCAGATCTGAACCTGAATATAGAATTTCCTGCTTTAATTATCAAAAACGGGCAACCAAAGAGAGGCATCACTTTAAAGGCGTTCTTTTGCGTCTTTGCATTGCTGACTACTATTGGATTGAACAGTAAGAGCATTGTGCGCTTCTGCTGCTTCCCACGTACAGCAGAAATGACAATATTATTTTGTTTATTCGCTATCAGTTTGCTTTCAAGTACAGAGGAATGAAAAAGAAACTGAACTAATCCACTTGGAAGTCAATGGGTGAACTCAGTGAACACGTGGGTTGGAGAGTAGATGGTGCAGTGCTAACTGTAAAAAGAGTAGGAGGTATTTCCAAGTTGAGAAAGTGGTGAGGCAGAGATTCTACTGAAGAGGCTTAGGCTCAAACCCCTTCCTAGGTAAGTTTGGTGGGTTCAGCCACTTTATCTGTATCTCAAATTTCCATCTGTATGGCTTCAAGATTTCCATCCTTGAATGAGTGCTGGGAGGGAAAAAAAAAGTGATGTGCAAGTTTTTTTAAAATATAGAATTGGTATAATTTTCAAGTAAAAATGATAAATCTGTAAGGGACAGCAGCACTGGTTAACTTTGATCTTTTTAGTAATTGTATGTGGAGCTGATGAACATAAAGTTACAAACATATAAGATCATCATCTACTTTGAACAAAAATTTGAATGAACAGTATCCATTTTTGCCTGTTGTAATCAATCACTAGTTTGAATTGATTCACAGACATGGAGGACATATGTGGCAAGAGTCGTACCCCAGGTAAACTATTTTTGGATTACCTGAGTGATTTCTTGAACTCTCTTTCCAGAGGTCTGCAGCTTTTTGTCATGGAAAACAGCTAAATTAACACACTCATGTGGTTGGATATATTTAGACAAGAAGCCAAAGCTCAGGAGGCACAAGGGTAAGAGTTCCTGTGCTTCTTTTATACTTCAATGTTTAGCAATGTGCCTGTGATGATGCCAAGCTGCCTTTCCTCGTGCAAGCAAAACCCAGGATGGAGCTACTGCTAGGCCTTGTTTTATATTACTTTTATTTGATTTATTGCAGAAGTTGTTAACACCCCATAGTTCTTTGAATAAAATGAAACAAGAAAACCTGTAAGACTCAGCAACAACATAGGCCAGGGAGACTTTCACCTTCATTATGAACTAATTCAGCTTTTGATCACCTGGGGATTAACACCTTCATATGTAACAAAAGATGCATTCTGCACATAAGAAGCTCCATAATGTAACAGCTCACGCAATTTGGCATATCTCAATCTAGCTCAAGAGGACAGAATGAAAAGTGGGAGGCTAGCAAACAGAAAAGATTATCCAGCTTTCCACCCATCCTTCTGAAGGCATCTCTTAAAACCTATCAATTCATCAAGTAGATTTCACATGAAATGATTAAAAAGTGCTTTAAAATTCACAGATCTTCTCAAGAAAGTAGAACTCAATTTATTTAAGGTCACTACTCACTGATATTGCCCTTCAGTAAGGGGCTGAGTTTGGAGGTTTCTGAAATCCTTTCCCAACTAAATAATATTTTAGTGAATGAGGGCAGCTCTTCAATCCACATGTGCCTAGAGGGACGCTCCTTCGACATGGGTACAATGCAATTTCCCTGCTTACTCTGCAGTTCAGTCAACTGATCATGCTCTTCTTTATGGGCATTCCTTTGTCTTCATTTTATATGTGCAGGTGGATTCAGACCATGGGCTTTACATACACCACCAGCTGGTGACGGCTTTTGGTTATGGTTGACCTGGGTTAAGTTAGAACTGATGACCAAAAAGTGAAACTTGACGTTACCAAAGCCTGAGGTTATTTGTTGCCCTTTAGGGATTGCTGGTTCTAAAGCAGCAGCAATTAGGTTTGTGTGGTACAATAAACAAAAATAGAAAGTGCATTCATATGGATAATGTAAAGATTAAAGCCCTTGCACTCTCAGCTGCACGCTGAATAGCTTGGGTTTTTATATGCTTTTAAACGGGAGAGCTGCGTAACATGACCCTCCAGTTGAAAGGATGCAGAATCGCTATACTCCCATCTGGATTATTACATTCAATTTAGGCCACATGAACTCCTGTGCTGAAGGTGTACATCTAAGAAAATGGTTGCGAATTGAGCGTGACTTGCATAAAAGAGCAAGTTGCACCTATTCGTTCTTGAAAACCATCTGCTTTTAGTTAAAATCACAGTTGGCTTGCCAGCCAGCCATGGGGGCCCCATCTTCTTTTCTGTATCACCCCACATTCACATGCTTAATATACTAGTAATTTTATTATGGAGCTGTGGTCAAGACTCTGTGGCTAAGGTTGCAACCAGGTTCTTTTATAAGCTCTGTTTTTTGTCTGCCCCACTAGAGTTTTCACTAGGAAAATTGACTTGAAAATTGGCAGCATTCACTCTGCACTTCATATCCATATATTTACATTCTCAGGCATGTTTAATTGTCATGCTCCCTGCTTTACTACTCTTTCAACTTCAATGTTAATTATTAGGGCCCACTTAAAATTAAGCCTTTCTTGGTGTCTTTTAATTATAATCAAGCCCTAGGCAGTCGGGTTACTATGACCACTGTGTATTACACCGTTCTCGGTTGTGGCCCTCAGTTGCCTTGTTATGGCTTATTTGTAGAGTGGAAGCTCTTTGACTTTTTCTTGAGTTTGTTTGAGTATGTTGAGGGTCCTGGTCTACAGCTCAAGCCTTTTCCTACTACTGCCATTAAAATAAGTGGTAATAACATCCAAACAATTTATAGATGCAACCTGACTCCAGCTGAATCTGATGACAGAATTTCCACCAACATTAACAGGAATGGTGCAGCTGTGACTCTCCTTTTGTAAATGATCGTGGGTGCTAGCTCACCCTACCATCTAAGCTAAACTAGGGAGGTTTTCCAAGCATTGTTTCCTTATCATTTTAAAAATTGAAATCACCATTTTTGGCAAGATACTGAAAGACTGCACACTTGAGTGTAGGGAGTACATAATGTATCAGTGTTGATGACTTATCATTGGCAAAGTTTGTTATGGACGTTATACTGAATTTGAAGAAGTGTGATTTGAGTAGTTCCTTGTTTTCTGTTTCAATATACTATTGTCATCACTTTTAAAATGAAAACCTGACCTTACTCACAGGAGCTAGGTGGTGTTAGAGGATTTGCAAGCAGTCAGTTGACTTTGGCACCTTAATGTGTGTTCCAAAGTGGATACAGGTTAAAGCAGGGTGACCCAGTCTCAATTTAAAATGCAATACCTGTTGTTATTCGAGTGGAGGAGGATATTTTTACTATTCAGTCTGGTCCTGTTTCATGCAATTTCTGAATAATTATTTCTGACTATGTACAGGAAAGCTGTTGAGAATCCTATATCCAAAAGTGACTTAACACGATCCAGACCTCTAAATAATTGACATGTTCACACTCAGCATCCCCGGTGTATGATTAATTATTTAAATTGAGCCAGGATCTTCTAAGTCCTCTACCTCTTCTTTTTGTTTTCAGAGTTTTACCTAGATTCTCTAAGTACTTAAGGTCTATAGTCAGAGAGGTTTAAAACTGATGGAAGAACCAAAATTATCTGCAAGAAACAAGTCCTTTGATATTTATAAAAGAGATTTGATGAATGTCAAACATTGAAAACAAAAGGAAAAAAGAAAATCTGCTGCTGGAAGAGAGAGACCCTATTAAAAATAGGACTAAGGGTGATGGTCACAGTGGTAAGGAGATACAAGTCTAAAAGGAAACATGGAGTGCAGAATGGGAGATGTTTTCAGGCAAAGGCAGAATGGAAAAACATGAATACTCCTATGAATGTTAGTTGGTCTGTAATCCTTATTTTGAAAAAAAGCAATCCTTTTAAAAAGCATGTAGATTTTTTGCCCCTTTCACTGGCGTGTTTGACGTATTTGTTATCCGTTTTGTACAAATTTCTCAGCCTTGCAATGCATTAATCATTCTTAATGGAAGGTGTCCTTGACTCTAAAGTATAAATTCACATCCACTTGGGGAAAACATTGTCCCTTCTTCTAACAGAAAGAATACAGTTCTACCATATGATAAAGAAGTTGTGTCTGAGAAGTCTTTACAAAGTCGATCATCTCAAAAACATAGAACTTAATCTGCCAGTAGTACCCCTCCAAAGCAGGATCTGTCTTACAGGTTTTTGGTGCCAGAGGAACCTATTGCAGACCTGAGACCACAGTGACTGTAGCTGCTAGGTTTAAGCAGGTCATGGTATTGTTAGTGATGCAGTGACAAACTGCACTTACCAGAGAAATTTCGGGAGTGGTTGGGCTGCAGTTGTAGCTGGATGATTCCAGAAATATCTCCTGACCAAGGATTTGGAGGAGTACATAGAAATTTTCTGTTTCTTCTTAAATCAGTACAGCTGAATAGCGAAACTCTCTGGAAATGCCTTTTTCAGATATGGTATAGTTCACTCTTCTGGCTTGAGAGGGAATATGAGGTAATACTGTATTATTACTAGCCTAGTGATTGAGCTGGTACATTTCCTGTCAAATTGTTCTTTGTTTTATTGAATATGGGAAGTCTTAACATGTTCTTTGACAGCAAAACTCTCTGCAAACCAAGAATGTGGGATATCTTTATTGCATACCTACCACAGAGAGTTGTCACTAGTCTGTACACTGCAGAGAAGATTTGAGATAGACAATTCTCTTTAAAGATCAGGCTTTTTAGGAGACTGCACAGTGAAATCTGTCTTGTTGGTTTATTTGTGTGTATTGCAGTTGTAAACTTAGTGGTACATATATTAAAATTCATGTAACTTGGTATGGTGTTGTTTACTAACTTCATGCAATATATATTGGTTTAAAAAATCACTCATATTGTGTTTAAATGCTAATAAAATTAAATCCCTTAGCAGTCAAAGGAATTAGCCCATATATGAGTGAAATACCAAGGCAGGTCTTGTTATTTTTATGAAACCCTGAATAATATAAGTATCCAATTGATAAAATTTTATTAAAGCTGACAGCCCTTAAGTGATCTAAGTGGTAAATATTGAAATGAAGTTTCAACAACACTGCAGTACCAAGGGAGGCCTAAGGCAGTAATAAGGATTAAACAATGATTTAATGTTGTTCCTTGGGGGTAGGGATTGTTGTTTTAATGGAGAGCAAAAGCTCACTTCCTTCTAAATAATTAAACTGTGATTTGAGAAATTGATCTAAGGTAGTTGTAGTGGTTTGTTAAGTCCGAAAGAGATAAATGAAGGCAAAGTGTCCTGGGGCAAGGGGAAGTCAGGGGAGAGTAGTGAAGAGATAGTTTTGCAGGATAGATTCATGACAAGTGTCCCTCGGGAAGGGAGAAGCTGGCAATGAGCATATTTTATCTTTTATTTGTAATGTAAACAGACTTGTGCTGCCTGAGGGTGGGTAATAGCTAATGAGCAGGGGGTTTCCGTGGGGTGCAGATTTTATTAGCACAGCTTATAAAAAACAGAGCTAAATTAAAAATGCAATGTCTTCTAGATAATCTGATAATCAGCGATGCTACAGGGAGCACCTCCACCTAAGCAGAGCGAGCATATTAGCATATGCATGTAAAATTTCCAAACAATTTGTTCAGCAGTTTCCATGAGCTGAATGGCTTTCTCATCTTCACAGCAGAAAGCGGATTTCACATAATAGAGCTGAGTATTTTGGGCCATTTTAGGAATGTAGGAATGAAGGAATTTTGTGATGTGTTTCAAATCTGTCATTTGTATATAACCAGTGGGAGACTTGGCCAGAGACCTTCTCATTGTATGTGCCTCTTGGGTGATTGTTACAAATGAGATGACAGCTAGGATGGTGGTAGAGATGGGATAGAAGGGGAAAAAGGGAGAGAGAAAACTCTGCCTAATTGGATAATTACTTAAGGTAATTTCCTTGGGATTAATATGATACACAGCGCTGGGTTGTTCTAGCCAACTGATGCAGAGCTTCCAAAACTGCAGTGGATGTTTTCCAGCTGACCAGCCCTCTCAGTCTGTATGCACATAACACTCTTTGGAAACAGAATTAAATTGAGTTAGCATCCTAGAAAACACTGAAATTCCCTCTACTTACTGGAAAAGACTGCCCGGGTTCAATCCATGCCTTCGGGTGTAAATACAAATGGGCAGGTTACATCAGAGTAATGTTGTATGTAGGCACATAGAAGGAGGGATAAGTTGAAACATCAAGAGCTCCTGACAACACATGCCACTGTCAAAGTCTTGTGACTACCACTGCCAGTGCCTCCATTTTTCTCAGCACCCAAGGCAAAGCTCAGAAGGCAAATTGAGTACAGAGCATGAATGGCAAAGGTCTTCTAGAACTTCGGTATTAAGATATCTGTGGTTTTCAGTAATAAAGAAGGATATTCCAAATGCTTGTGGCTCTCAGGGGCTTTGGGGCGTCCTGAGTAAGGTCCACTGAAACAGGAAGAATTAACAGACATGTCCCTGCGTATCTCACTCCAGACTGTAAGACCTGGGCCTAGAAGTGTTAAAGCTGAGGTTGCACAGTCAGAAACACATCTTTGACCCACCTGGTCCTCTCTGTGCAATAAACTGAAGAATTGGAAGTGAAGTCAAACCATACAAGCAGGCAAGAGTGTATAAAACAATTTTTTCCAAGCAGACTGTTTTATGTTGTTCTATTTTGTATACACATTACTATAATTAGAGGAAAACTTCAGGACCACCTGCTGTAAAATCAACTTTGTTGTTCCCAGCTCCTCAGGCTAGGAGAGAGAAGAGGTTGTACCATGATCGAACAATCATTGTTGTTATTTATTGATGGCTTTCCATAAGTGCTAGGCAGGTGGCAAGTTCTAGTGTGCATAATTCCTTAGAGTGCACTCCCTGATGCACTGAAGGGTAAGATTCAGCTGTCTGGGTTTGGGTGTTTACCAATAGTTCAGTCTGATGGTTGGAATCCATCATGTGTCTGTACTCATCCTCTGTCCAAAAGAAGGAATGGAAAGTAGATAGGATATTATGTTTTGGCACATTCATTTGTCAGATTGGATTTGGTTTTGCGTGTGTACGTGTTGCTTTTTATTTCTATTGGAGAACACAAGGCAGGAGAAAAGTCTTGCACTTGGAGCCAGAAGATGGTAGAACTAAGCCTCAGGAAACAGGTTTATCTTTCCCAGGGGAGTTCATTCCATTGGCTCAACCCATCACTAAGAAGACTTCTGTCTCCTGAGGAGGCAAACTCTGCTTTATGGTGACCTCCATTGTATGAGAGAAGGGATACACACCTGAGGTTCTTAGGAAGCACTTTGAGGAGATGAACTGGAAATCCTGAACACAATTCAAGTTCTGTGGAAGGCCAGGGTAGGGAGCTGGGACAGGGCTGACATGCCTGTGGTAACTCATCTTAGTGAGGAGGTGTCGTCACAGCATCAATGAGGTTGGAAGGCACCACTGGAGAATGTCTAGTCCAGTCTCCCTGCTCAGAGAAGTGACATGTTCAGGGCCATGTATTTTAGTGCATCAGCTGGAGTTTCCCACTGTCTAAGTACTCCCTGTGTAGGTATCTAGTCCATGCTCGAGGGAAGGGTGTAGTTAAATGGCATTTGTCACCTGCTGGGATTAACTGACAGGGTAATGATAGCAGCACTACTTCTTTGTTACCACATTTTGCTAGTATGTGAAATACCACAGTATTTCGAAAACATGGAACTAACCAAAATCAAATA
Source organism: Struthidea cinerea (assembly GCA_013397865.1). Classification (NCBI taxonomy): domain Eukaryota; kingdom Metazoa; phylum Chordata; class Aves; order Passeriformes; family Corcoracidae; genus Struthidea; species Struthidea cinerea. The sequence continues at coordinate 639,377 of VZTI01001559.1, read as the reverse complement.
CTTTAAACTAGCTTCCTCTGCCCCCCATGGGTGAATACCTGTGACTTATTCTAAGTATTGGGATTGTCAATAGAAGGGAATGGTAATACTGCTTGAATAATAACCAAGGCACAGTAGCTTGCTGTCATGTAAGTTTGTGTTGTGAGTTCAGCTGATTTTGAACAGGAAGAATTGGTCAAAATCAATAAATGAGGCAATTTGCAATTTAAAAATTATATTCTTATCCTCTAGTGAGCCAAGATATCCTCTATTTCAGTTAACCAGAAATGTGCTGGAGTTAAATTTAGAAGTGTGCTTCAGGTTGAGACCTGAGATATCTTCTCTATGAATACAGTATTTTACATCTGATCTTCTGTAAAAATGCAGTTCAAATTTTTGGATATAACAACATGGCATTCCCAATGTTTATTCAGGGAAAATATTGCTTTTAGAATGTCAGGTGGCGCACATCACTAATAGAAACATAAATTTTGACTGAGTGTTTACTTACCAGGATGTCAATAGACAGTTGCATTCCTGTCTTTGCCTTCTGCTTCCTGAAGAACTGTCATGCAAGTCACATGTCTTTCCAGGCTTCCATTTGCTATATCTGCACCAGTAGTAAGAGCAGTGCCTTTCTTACTACTTTTTTAATCTGACTACTTTGTTTAGATGATCACCTCCTCAGTGCAGCATCTGAGCTTTCTGTTCTCTGCATCTGAAATGGAGCCAAACTGAGAGCTTGGAAATGAATCCGAAGAGCTTTGTCACTGTTGGCTGAAGTCACATTTTTGCCAGGGTCAGATTTCTTACAACAGTTTTTTTCATGGCAAACATTACTATGTTTTGACTTAAACATAGCAAAATCTTCAACATGATGAAATGGCAAAAAATGTCACAGTTCATCATGCTACAAAGTATAAACAATCATCAAACAGGTGAAAAATACATTAAAGAAGAATAAAACTTCAAACAGGTTTTAAGTAGTTCACTTTTATGTTTTAATAGCTCTTTAGGAGCCTGTAAATAGAAAGTCAATTGGATTTCAGACTTGTTTCCATAGTTATATTACACACAGGGAGTATTCAATAAAACAAATCTTTTATTTAGTTCCTGACAGGTAATTAAAATGTGCCTCTGCATTTTCTTGTCTGTTACTGTAGGAACTAATATCAAAGATTTCTAGGGTTTACAAGTATTCACAAATATATTTCAACTTAATTTTATCTTTTGGGCTGCAAATCTGGTGCTAACTGGAAGTGTTTAGTTAGTGGAAAGTTTGAATCCTGTTTGGCATTCTAAGCCTAACATTTCTTTTTTACTACAAAAATTTACTCTCAGCTTCAAAGATCCAGAATCCTGTTTGCACATTTTTCAAAGTGATAGATGGTGGGCAAAGCCAAATATGTAGAAAAACAGCTACTAGAAGCAGAACAAATTTAGAGAAAAAGAAAAAAAAAAGATTGTTAACATTCCTGAAAATATTTGGTGGTGGGGAGAAGGTGCTCATGAGGGTTAAAGTGCTATGATTTTTTTTGAGTTCTTAGCTGTCAATTAAATTGTTTTTATTTTAAGTGTCTGAGATTTTTCTAGGTACTGTTCTGCAAAGGACCATTGAGTTCTGCAATCTCTTTAATATATATACTTTTAGAAGTTTTAGAAGACAGCACCTGTGAATGTCAAAAAAAAGCAAGAGAGACACTTCTCTTTACTGCTGACATGCTACCTGGATCAGTCTGGCTAAATCAGAAACTTTCAGTCTTTGTGTTTTTACAGGATTGTATATGGTGGCACCATGGGGTTGGATTTCACAGCTGGGGATCATATAAAGAAAAAGCTGCATTTTACCAGCCTTACTTTTTTTTTTTTTTTTTTTTTGTGTATCTCATTGTAGTCTATTGCCCCTGCAATGTTTTAGTACCCACTACAGGGTATGGTGACCAGTAGATCTACCAGGATCTGTATCAAAATGCCTAAATCACTCACTTTTACAGGAAACTACCTGTGCTATTCTTTGTGTATCTCCCAGACATGGAGGAAAATTGCTTTGGGAAGGGCTTTATCAATTAAACTGATTAAGAACTAAGGTAATAATAATGATTGGCCATAGCTGGGCATGTGGTAACTTTGTTATGTATTTCTCACACCTGCCTTGTCATTTTGGCTACAAGTGCCTGACTGCATGGATAACCAACTACCTTCTTCTTTGTGAATGCCAAGCATTGGTTGTCCTCCCTATGGTTATCCAAAACCATTGGAATTTTTCTTTGATCAGGCATACTTGAGGAAATGCACAATTCTTCAGGTGTGTTGGGTGGATCTTCCTGTTGGCACCACTTGTATAAGCCCATGCTGTATTCCACAGCTCTGGACCAGCTTGGTGCTGTGGGGGGATGTTTGATGGGCACAGAGGCTGGGGGTGCTGGGGTCATAAGAGGTACTGCTGGATAAAACAGAGTTGGGAGAAATAGGGTTTCCTAACAAAAAGTGGGAATGCTGTGTGAAGAGACTTTTGCCTTCCAGATGGCCATGTCTAAACGGAGGCAGCAGCATCCAAAGGGGGCAGGATATCAACTTCTCAAGCATTGCCAGCTTGGGTTGGTGACTGTTGCAGGTCTGTTGAGTAACATGATGAGCTATAGCTATCACTTTACACACAAATGCATCTCGATCCCTTGCTGAGGCTTGACATCAGGCAATAGGCTTATGTTTTATGAGTATTAAAATGTCATAGCTTTAGTACTAACTTGTACAATTTCTGGTATAACTCCCCCACCCTCACTACTTCTTTTATGTTAGAGTTAGAAGAATGGTTACAATCTTTATTGTCCCTTAAAAATGAGCTTGGAGACATTATTATAGAAGTGCTGTAATCTCAACAGAATGATAAGATTCGCAGTATTACTGATGGGCTCAGCTAAGCCAATAAAATTCTAGAAAGAAGGCCTAAGCTGCAGGAATTTGCAGGGATTTATGAGTTCTTGGCACAGTTGGGAGTAACTGTTTCCATGAATGGCCGTTTTATCAAAAAGAAAAATTAGAGTTATGTAGCACAAAATGTTTGCTACAGTGGAAAAAGTCCTTCTTTCTGGATTACTCGTGGCTCTATCTGTTGTCAAAGCCAATCACACTGAGCCGTTCATCTGTTTATTACCATTATATTGTATTTACAGCATGCATAAATGCAGCTCTTTTCATATTAAGCCTGATAGCCACTTTAAACCTGTCTTTTATCTATTGCTGTTACATTTCTAACCCACTTATTGCATTTGCAGATACTGCAACAAATTTATGTGTTTTATAAACCTAACAGAATGCCTTGTGTACTGATTGATGGAAAATCAGTTGCTCAGTTGCCAGGCAATGATTGATTTTCCAACACAGCTGCTCCAGCTGTGCTACAGATGCTATTTTGTCTCAGATACCATAAATGGTGTTGTAAGCTATTGAATATGATCCTTAATTGTAAGGATCTCTGAGAAATCAGTCATTTTGGTACTAAATGACCATTTGGTCATTACCTTCAGCTACGCTTTGTGTTTTTATCTAGTAAATGTGAAATTAGCTGTGCTGCTTGGAGGTTGCTTTGGTGTATTTTGCAAGAAGCTGGTTTGAAATCTGTGACATAAGTAAATGCTTGTCACTAAAAATTACAGTTCATTACAAAATGCTGTAGCCAATAGCATGTGCTGATGACAGCAGGCCTTTTTCCTGGAATGCATTTCAGATTCCAGTATTTTATTTCAAACCTTGCTCAGCTGTGTATGACTAATAAATAATAGAGGAAAGAATAACTCAACAGAAAATTTGCAGACCTTCTTTTGATCTGGGGAAGCAGACTTTGGTTGCTCGGCATTCTTTTAGATGACCTTCATAATTTAGTAGTAGGCTATGATTTGGCTCCACTATCCATTTCCACAGCAGCATAAAATATTAAAGTCAAGCGATATCAATAATTCATACTCCTATGGCATCAGGGATATCAATGAGAGGGAACATTTGGATTTGCTAAAATTAAAAGCTCAACTCTGCTTAAGGTACAAGTGCAAGCTTAAGGCTTTTAATGCTCATTATGAGAGAGGAAATTAAACCAAGTTTCATGTTTCATAGAAAGAGGAGCTGTAGTTTGTAGGTGTCCTGTCATTTGTACATTAGGCTCCTATTCACAACAGGGTAAAGTGTCTGGTTGCTAAAATAGACTTGTTGGCAGACTGGGTCCTTTTCCCTACCTTTCTCAACAAAAGCATTTCTCAATCCTTTCTCCCTGGTATGAAATCTGATTCTTCTTACAGAGCCAGTTACTACTGATATTGACAGCCCTGCTGGTTGCAAAGCAGAGAGAACTGGAGCATGGTCTGGCTTCTACACCTGGTTTTGCCGCTGCCTTGTGGGCAAATCCCTTTGGTGTTCTGCATTTAATTAAAAGTTTCTCAGAGGTGTTGTTCAGTGTCTAGTCCCAAGAGCCTCTGATTTCAGTGGGCCAAAGCACTGAAACAATATCAGTACGAATCTAAAATGCAATTCATTCCATCTCCGACTTCTAGAATATTATATTTTCCTTGGGGTTTTCTCTTTTAAAAGTAATTTGATGTCTACTTTGTCTAGTCTTGTCTACTAATAAATACATGTCTAAATGGTATAAAATGATAGATGATTTAATAGTCTGGTAGACTTCCATGCAATAATTTTTGGAATAGTCATTTATATTTGGCTTCTGCATTAAGGTAATATCCTCATGCACATCCATTTCTTCAAAGCTGATATTCTTCCAAAACAGCAATAAAAAGTCTCTCCACTTTTTAGTTGAAATTGATACTTTTCAAAGCCAGTCTACTAGAGACACTTTAGAATAAATTTATTCTTTCCTTCTGTAAGCTTTCTTTTTCTAGTGCCTTCTCCTTCAAGAGGAAAGGGTCACCTCTACTTTTCCTTTGGTAGCTTGCTCAGGTTTTCAACATCTTGCAATTTTAGATGCAACTGTAGGAGAAGGAGTCCCAAACCAAATTCCCAGTGGAGCTGCTAGTTTTTACTTAAAGAAGAATGTCCTTCTAACTTAAATATTTCCCTCTTTCCATATAGCTGGTACTGAGTGGCTCTGTCATTTTAGGATTTCTGTTACTGTCAAGTGGGCTGCAAGCTGTACTCACTGCACAGAAACTAGAAAAGACATGATTTACATTTATTGTGGTTGTGTGAAGATACCTGGGTAAACACTGAAAATAAAGATGAACCGTGGCCTGGGTTGTCTTCCTGTAAGTTTGTGCATGCTCATGTCAGGCATTCAACAGGAAGATTCACCTTTTAAATTCAGGTTTGCTTCAGAAACACAGGTGAGCTGTAGGATTAGGCTAGGAGCATATCACTTCGGCAGTCTTGTGTGAACAAACAGCATGGTTCTTCTGGTTTGGAGGAGAACCCGGAGGGAAGTGATGGTAGCACTTCCATTTAGTATTTAGTCTTGATGTTGCAAGGGAATAAGCTAAAATGAGACCCTTTCCATTGCTACGTGTCCTGTTGAAAGAAAGATGCATGAAAGAAATAGCAAACTGCAGACGGGGATATGTCAGGGGTTCTTCGACCTCTTCAGCTAAAGCTGTGGATTCACTTTGGTTAGGTAGGGAAAAGCAAGATTTTAAGAGAAGCACTTTGTTTTCCTGAGGCTGTGATTCATTTCTGCCCCTGCTGTAGCACTTCCTGAACCTCTCTGCTATTTTGCTGTGAGTGAGGACTTAGACAACTGACGCTTCAGTTGTTTTGGTTTCTTCTTGGTAGAAGTGCTGCTCTTGCTTTTTGGAGGAGGTTGCAAACAGCTGCTTCCTGGCAATAGGAGTTTTCACTGTGATCTCCTGATCCCCAGCGATGTGTGAGAGACAGGTCATCATACAACTTGACTTCAACACCCATATCAAGTCTGGAATCTTATTATGCCAATGTCTGGTAAATGACATAGTGCTCTACTTTCAATGGAGCTCCATCAGGCTTTGACTCTGGGGTGCATGGGGCATTCTTAATGCTTCTGAGATATTTCTCATCTTCTTTTAAAATTTTATGTATTGAAACATTCTTGGAATTTTTTTCATAATGTTTTCCTAGTCTTTGCTATCTTTTTCCAGTTGCCAAGGAACAAGGCCATCATAATAGTAAGCATATAAGCATATCCCAATACAGATTTTGCTATAAACTGTAGAAGGAAGCCCTTGCTGTTCCTCCTGAATGCTGCTTACTAGACCAAGCCTTAATACCTTGCTTAGCTATGTACATCGTTACTCAGTGCTCTTTGTCCCCCACTTAGAACTTTTCCAAATTGCCATTTTCCTTTTCTTGATCACATATAACGCATCTCATTCCTTACACTGAGTTATACAGTTGTGATGAATATTATTTAAAATACCATGTTTTTCCCACTTTTCTTTAGGCAATTCAGATCACGTTGTGTGAAAGACCTACCACTACCCTCATTTACCACCACAGAAACTTTGTGTTGAAATTTTTAAGCACCACAGTGATTCTAGAAATAAATGTCCCATAGCTCATGAAAGAACTTCAACTGTGTTCCTTTTATTTTAAAAAAGGGTTACACTTTCTTCTATTAAATTAAACTACAAATTCCAGACATGTCATAGTGTTTTCCCTTTTTCCCCAAACCAGACTAAGCAGAAGATTCAAGCTACTTCCAGCTCCCATCCCTCCTCCTACTCCTTTTGGGATTTGTGGCATTGGAGATATGTGGTGACTGCTGAGGAAATTGCCCTAAGTGATACTGGAGTAATTCCCATTCATTTTAGTAGTAAAGGTTGCATACGTTTTATGAGAATAGCACCCCTGCAGTACAGAGAGCTACTGTGATCCATCACTTTAAATCAAGGAATCATTTGACACGTTTATTTCCTGAACAGGAAGTGTTCTGTCAGATCAGCTGGAAACCCTGAAATCCATGCATGTTAAGATGAAAGTCAAAATAGCAGATGCTGTTATTTTACTGGTCCGGTTCCGTTTTCCTAGGAAGGGCACTCTACCACTGGGATGCTGAAGAAATATCTCTTTCTTTCCTTTCAGAATGTGTATGTCTGAGGAAATTTATTCAAATAGGCATAGGGATTGCAGTGAGTCATCTTTAGAGGACTGGGTATCCGATAATTATGTGGTAAAATCTGATCCAAAATAGAAATATACTTCAAATGTGTCATATTAAAAAGTGGTTTTGGCAGAAAAAAAGAGGAATGAGAATATTTCCCATGTTATTTTAATCAGAGAGTTGTAAAGTATATTTTTCAAATTTAATGCAGATCATAGTTGTCTCATAACTATATGCACAGCAGGACCAAAACTGGACACTTTGAAAAGCACTGGTAAGCAGGGAGATGGCAAGGATGGCCAATTGCACTTACCTTGAAAGCATCAGTTGCACAAGAACCTTTCTGCCTAGACTGGGGGCATCAGAGGGGCTTCCAGCCAGGCTGTTTGGTTGTACATGTGTAAGAACTGACTGAGTATGCTCAGGTTAGTCAACTGCAGCTTAAACATTACCGATATAAAACCTACGCTGGAGATGTGTGAGCCTTGCATGCCAGCTGCATTTTTATTGGCCGTCTGCAACTTCAAAGGCTTTCCTGCTCTAAAGCCCAGGCAGGTACCCTGGGCTGCCCTCAAACCTGCCTTTCCTGGCTTATTGATTTTCAACATGGCTGTACCTACAAGTCAAGCTATTATTTTTCAGAGTGAAATTATCATGAAAATATACTCTTATTGAGCTGCTTAAGATTTGTAAAAATTTTATGTCATTAATAAATATGAGTTGCTGTTTTCCCCCTTCTTTGACTTCTGTTATTTCACCTGTCAGAGAGATCTGTGTAAGTAACAGATGCCTGAAGTATTTTGACAGGGTGTTTGTTTCTGTTTCCAGCATAAAACTCATGTGATGACAAGCAGACAGTAAAAAGAGATTTGCCCCAAATGTGCTAGAGCCTCGCTTTTCCTCTTCCCTCTCCCACTTGAAAATTAGCTTTACTGTTATTACTTTGGCACGTGCCTTGCTTAAAAAAATTCTCTCCCTGTCTAGGTGAAGGGGATCCTGGTCTTCCCTCTTTTTTTGAACAGGCATTCTTTGGCAAGATTCTTTGTGTGGTCAGGAAGAAATACTAGTGTCTCGGAGTGTTGTTGAATATATGAGGTCTGTCAGTCATCTTGAACACACAACTGTTGAACATCCTGAACAGCTGAGAAGAAATCCCTGAAATACCTGTAATGCTCCTGAAAGTCAAGCACCGCAGGTATGTCTTGAAATTAATTTGAGAAGTTCATCTTCAGTTTTCTGTGATTATCAAAAGCAAAGACATTGAAGCATAGCAGTGCCTAGACTTGCCCTAGCTTGGTTTTGGTATCAGATACTCAATAGAATGACTCAGTTATTTCAGACAACTGCACTGAATTTTAGTACTTTAGTTAAGATCAAAATCTAATATTCTGCTGGTACTGTTTGTGAAGTAAGCCATGTTGATTACCATATAAGAGTAACTCATTGAATTTTCAAGTTTTCATTTAGAAATATGTGTCTTTTATCTTCATAGTATCTTTGCCTGCACTACCAGCATTTCGGTGAATCTCCCTATGGTCAGCAGTACCTCACAATCAGGCTTTATAAATTCAGTCATGCCTGTGCATCTGCAGCACTTTGGAGCCTTCTAACTCTTTCATACCATACAGTAGAACAGGATTTAGAGATGTTCCAAGGAACAATGTGGCATTTAAGTAAAACCTTATAAAATGAAGGCCTTGTTGCCTTTGAAAAATTAGGACTCAGGCCTGTTACTTCGGCTAGAGAAGGACTGTGAGAAAAGTCCATGAGAAGAAAAACAATTAGTTCTTACCCATGAGAATGTAGTATCAACAGAAGCAAGAGAGTTAAACAATAGAAGGAGAAAACCAGCAACATATCTGCACCTGTTATTTTTCTGAATGCTTGAATGCTTGTGCTATAGGTGGCCAATGGTAGTATATTGAAGTTAGTAATAGCCAATGAGTCTATTGTAGTAGTTTAGCAGCCAATGACTATGTAACACGAAAGATACCATACAAAAGGTGTATAAAAGAGGCTGCTTTGTTTAATAAACGGCTTTTTGGCCGTTGAAAGAGGTACTGTCTGTGTGTGTCGTGGCTGCCCCAATGGCGACAGAACAACACTCAGGAACCAGATGGAAAATTGCCCCATGTGTCTCAATAAATTGATCCATCCATTTTCATACAGAAAGATGACTGTTGTCATATGGTATTAGCCCCAACATTTTCTTTACAGTACTGTGGGTGTACCCATATGGGCAGGTGGTACCTGCAACATTACACTGACATAGTTCTGCCCCTCAGACTGCAACTCTCTGTACTAAGGCCTGTCCCTTTTTACACCAAAGCAGCATCTAGTCAGATGGGGTCCTGAGCTGGGATGAGGGCTTTGGATACTCTTACAAAATGGGGTAGTAAAGACCTGGTTGTTGAAACTGAAAAATACATTAAGCATCCAACTGAATTTCCTCATTGTTCTTTATTCTTACTAAAAAAAACTTGGCACAGCAGCAGTGTATCTGCTTTTCTGAAGTTTTTGTCCTAAAGTCTGGGGATTAAAGTATAAGCGATGAAGGTTTGTATGACTACAAAGAACATCTTTGCTCCATGTTTTCAGATGAACTGTCCCCTGCCTGATTAAGTGTCAGGACTGTAGCTGGACTGCAAGATGCTGAAATTAATTTCTGCCCCAATATGTTCAATGCTCATTTTCAGGCATAAGCCTGCAGATAAAATCAGTTCAAAATCTGTAAGTCAACATGGCAGAGAGATTTCAGGGCAGCCTACCTGTCTGGACATTAGTGGAGGAAAAGCCCTTTGAAGTCACAGACGGCCAATAAAAATGCAGCTGGCATTCAAATCTTAAAATACTCCAGCACTGAGCTTTTACATCGCTGGTACTTCAGTGGAGGCTGAAAATTTTCAGAAAGCTCCTTTGAACGCTGGTCCACAGTAAGCCCGTGTACCCTACAGTGTGACCAAACCCCATCACCCTAGTTTTCTTGCCAATAAAAACAATTTGCAGGAAGCTCTGTGCTGCTGTCTTGCCCAGGGACAAACATGGCAAGACCCTGCAGTGGTTCATGGTTCCCTCTCTGCAGGACAGGGCACCAGATGAAGAGCTCCAGAAGGTCTGTTTGTGCCAAGGCTGGGCAATCACCCAGGAAGGGAACAGTGAAATTCCTGCTGATGTCTCGGAAGTGGGGTCAAATGTTTCACAGGCTGATACAAGTGAGTATTTTGGAACTATAAAACCTTAGAATCATTTAGGTTGGAAAAGACCTCAAAGACCACAAAGTCCAACCCTTAATCCAGCACTGCTAAGTCCACCACTAAATGGTGTTCCTAGGTGCCACATCTACACATTTTCTGTTTTCTTTTCCATTTGTAAATTGCCTGAGCTTTCCCTTTCTGCAGGACGGCTCTGTGGAGATCACTTGGCATAAAAAGTCAGGAGGGAGCTGAGCTCCACTTCCCTTGGCCTGCAGGGGGAACTGGAAGAGCTGGTATGCTCTGACTCTGTTTTGACCCCTTGGTGGATGCAAATTCTTTCCAGAGCCTTGTACAGCCTCCAGGAAAATGATGCAGGGATTTCTGAGCTTACTGGCACAACCGGAATGCAAAGACAGATGAATGAAATTGGTAGGGCTGACTCTCAAATAAAATTCAAAATAGCCCCCCAGCTTTCTGAATTATCCATGTTTATTGGTTCTTGAAAGAGGAAGAATTAAGACAGACACATTAGATACCCTTCAGAACTTAGTTAATTTTGCCTCTCTATTTGATAGAATGTAACGTGTCTTTTCCTAATCCCGGATGGACTTTAAATACTGTGTTTCTGGCTTACAAAGGTATTTCAGGGAATCCTGAGTAGCCTTCTTTTTCCTGTGGACAGGTTTAAGGGTGGAAGATGGGGGCAGTGGGCAAGAGTGGGGACATAAAGTTGTTCTTTGGTTGTAACAGGATCATGGTATGGAAATGGTTGACAACCACTGCAATTGGATTTTACAGGGAAATTCGAATTATCACACTAAAAAAGAACTCATTTTTGCATTCACAAGTCCTGAAATAGCATGTCATGGTGTAAGCACTGAGCATTGCCTGTGCTTGGCCTCAGGTTAAGCTAATTTGGAGGAATGATAGATAGAATTTTATTGCTGACATTTGGTTTGTTTGGAGTTTTTTTTTGATGACAGCTGTTAGCAGCTGCTTCATGGTTTGGAGGGTTAGAAGTAGCCTGAGCAGAGCTAGACCTGTGAGCAGAGTTCAGGTACAGCAGGAGTCAAAGATGGACTGGGCTGTGCCACGTTCTCTCTGAGCAGCCCCATATGTGTGTGAGTGAGTGGTGTAGTCAGTTTACTTGAGCAACCCTGCCCATGCCAGGGGGTTTGGAATGAGATGATCTCTAAGATCCCTTCCAACACAAACCATTCTATGATTTCCAGATAATTTATGCTTTTATCCAACTATAGAGCACATAATAAAAAAAACCCTCCTTAAAAGTGTTTGCAGATGTTCTCCTCTGTCTTTTTTTATTTCCATTTGCAAACTTCCTGTGTTTCCCATGTAGTTCTGAGTCCTTTCTTTGAGAAAGAAAGTACATTTTAAATGTTGTAGCTACTTCTGCACCTCACAAGATCAGCTTCAACTTAGCACAGTTCTGGTGGGGATTATCTCTTCACACTGTGTTAAAACCTCACCTGATTATATTCTAGTTTTGAATAGACTGAAGAAATAATAGAAGGAAAACCTAGCACTTCTAATTACAAATGGTATGCTTTGCTAGCCTGGTAAAATCTTGCTATTCTAAATAAATGCATCAAACATTGGATTAGGAGTGTAGAAAAGCATACATGTTCAAATCTTAAACACATCATAATTTTAAGTGTCCACAAGTGTTTAAAAAGTGCTGGTAGGAATGAGCACATATATCCATTCACTAGTTAAATATCATAACCTGTTTCTTTTCTAAACACATGAGCAAGGGAACAGAACACATTTAAGATGTTAAACACATTGACATGTTTACAATGTGTTGCAAGAGAGTGTTTAACTTCTTGCGCTCCAAAGCTAAACACTTTGGAATTAGAGGGTTTACTAATTCTGCATTTATTCAATGTGACTATCACTTACTGACACTTATTGGATGAAGTTTGAATGGATTCAGAGGAGATTAAAAAAATTAATCGGATAGGGAGGAACAGTTTGGCTTTGGAACCATAAGAGAAAAAGATGTGAGTTAATAGTTTACAGTGTTCTGTGGTTTATGCATATGTCCCAGTGAGCAAATAATTAAAAAAAAAAATGACCCGAGATTTATGAACTGTCCCATATCTGGCTCATGTAAATACTAGTACTGATCATTAGTTCAAATTAGAGGTCAAATTAGAATTCATTTACAAGGTGCATTAAAAATAAGCCTTAAAAAAGAAAGTCAAGTCTTATGGAAAACGCTTTCTCATTGGCCTCCCAGATCACAAAACTAACCCTAGGATTCCTGGCTCAGTGGAATTGGCACGGCAGTATGACGGGGACAGGTTGGGGAGGGAACACTGCTCACCTCTTCAGGTGGCATTTTTAAAGTACGCTCTTCTGACCTGGTGTTCAGTTTGGCTGACCCAGATGTGAGGCTTTATGTAGTTTAACTTCCAATTACCGTGGAATCAAAGAAATGCGAATCTGATTTGCATGGAAGTTGCTGGGGGAGGCTGGACTGGAGCCCTTTTGGTGACGAAGATGCACTCTGCCCTTTCTGCTGTGAGCTTCCCAGAGCTCAGTGCGATGCTGTGCAGGGGCAGAGGCTGCAGCCTGGTGACTTGTCAGACATCACATCCAGGCCAAGTGCTTCAGTCACACTGCAGGGCATGGCATGGTTACCTGCACTGACTCCAGGTGTAGAATGAACTAACAAAATACCTGAGTGAAAGCATGGAGCTCTTTAAACCCATCAGAAATGGAAACTCTCCAGAAACATAGAGAGTAGCTGAAAGCAGCTTAAAGAGCACTTTGCTGGAGCTTTAGGCAACAGGTGCTCTGGTGAGGGAAGGCAATTAGAAGATAACCTTATTGCTGACATCCTTTCTCATCTTTTTCATGGGTTTAATTTAACTTGGGCAGAGAAGGCTAACTATTGCTCTGTATAGCACACATTTGGGAAGTACTGCATTCCACAGCACCCCTCCTCCCAACAATGGGAATGATGCATTTCAAATGGAGATTATGAAAACAAAAGTGAAAAATCAGTGTAACTGATCTAAGGTTAAGAGCTACATTTGGGAAGCTAAGGCTACATTTACACTGATGATGGATGCTCTCACGTGAGGGGTCCATCCAGCTGTAATGCCTGGTTTTCTTCCTACAGATGTAGTGTGTATTCTTGGTTAGACACAAGGTAACTCAGGGTCTAATAGAAAAATTCAGGGTTATAAAGGATATCTGAGGTTAAAAGCCAGTTCCAGAGGCAACAGAAAACAATGGAAATCAGAATAAGCACAGCATGGCGAGTGGTTGATGACAAAATACTTACAATTTCAAAGGAACTCATCGTAGGAGCAGTGTTGCAGCAAGGAAAGGACTTTCATCTGAGAGTAAATGAACATTTAAAATTCTGTGATGGATACAGGTGTGTGAGGTCACAGCACACTTGTGTAATACCAGAAAAAAGCAACATAACTTTTGGTTAAGAGGAAAGCTAATCTTGCATGGCAGTCCTCAGAAAAAGAAAACTAGTAGTAAATAACAGCTTGGAAAACTGCAATTCATAAAAAGAGAGGCAGGGAAACATTAGTTACTGAAAGTGTATCTAGGCTTTTGTTTCATGGAGAGAGTGCCATTAGTGCAGTGGTCAGGAATACAATTTTCTCTAATAAAATTGGAGACTAAGTGTGTATGAGCCACTCAAATAAAACAATGGCCAAAGTGCTCATGTAGCTGATGCTTACACACACAAATTTCTGTCACTCCTCTCCTTCATGGAGATGTGGGGGTTCTTTTCAGCCAGACAGGTGTTATTTGCACACTGAATAATAAATCAGGGAGAGCTTTCGTGTTACAGAAGACTTGTACTAAACAATTCACATGTATACATGTGAATATCTGCCACTTCAAGTTAAATAAGGACTGATGCTGCACCTGCAGAGGATGGGACTTAGAGCCTGAAGGTAGGAATTTTGCTTAAAGGCAGCGAGATAGTGATTTCTAAGGAAATCACATTACAGGAAAATGTGTAGGAAAAAAAACATTAAGGTAATTTAAGGATTGGAAAACTTCAGAGAAAGGCCAAAAACGCTTTTTACTGGCCTCAAATAACAGTCACTCTGAGGAGGTTGTTCAGGCCTATCTCTGGTGTCAGAAATACAAACCAAGTGAAGTGGCCTGTGTTGATGGTACAGGAAAAACTGGCTCCTGAAGTAGGTGGGTTTGTTTGCCTTGGCGAAGAGAAGCCACATACGTAGAATATAAGTCTGCTTTTGATGTGATGGCTTTACTTCTGGGTGTACCTGAGCAGAAGGCTGCGTGCACTGATTGCATTTCCATTCGATACAGTGGCTATAACACGATCTGACTGAGCCACAGCTTGTTCATCACTAAAGTGGAACCACCTCTCCACATTATTCCCAGTCTCCAGACCGGTACAAGTAAGTGCTAGCACAATAAAGCTTCTACCGAAAAGGATTCCAGGCTCAGACTCTGGCAGGTCTTTAGCAGAGCAGAAGGGTAGAAGGGTGCTAGTGAAGGATGGGGCTGCCTCACTGACACAGGACAGTTGCTTTCACTGACACGAAGCATCAGGAATAAGTGGTGGTGCCACCAGAGATTTTTTGAGCGTATGGAGAGTCAATGTGACAAAACAAAAACGTATGATTCAAGTCCCCTGAATCAACATGTCTTTTTGAAAAGAGATCCCCCTTATATTCACCATAGTGACAGTAGGCAGTGGTGTCACTTTCAATTGTCACATTGGGCAGCAGGGAATAAGCAAGCACTCTTCCTAGCACCAAGAAGGAGGAAAGCAAGGACAAGTGCAGCAGGATGAGGCAGCCTGACCCAGGCAAGCTGATGCACACCAACTTTACAAGGAAGATGGTGTATATGTTGTTTGGGTGCGTTGTGTGTTTGCCCCATGACCAACAAGAGGAATTCAAACATGGGGTGGAAAAAACCTTTCTCAGACTCCTGGGCTCACACTGTTTACTGAACAGCTCAATGGTTATGTTTTGGGGAAAGCAGTGAAAACAGAAACCTTGCACTTACCTGGAGCAGCCTGCTACTGCTTCTTGCAGCTTGTGACTTTCAGATGCTTGTTCTGTTTTCTCCTTCTCTGAGAGCTCTTTCCACAGAGGGGAGATCATTAGTTATTGCTGTTCTCCTGAGCCTTGAGTTTTAGGTTGATTCAATAATTGACTACAGCATTCTCTGGTTAATGGCAGTGCCCAGCTAGTCCTACTCTCTCTGGAGACACATGTCTGATCTAGTGTTTTTTTACTCAAGAGAAACACTGGAACTGTGTTGGTCAGGCTTCATCAATTTGGCCTGCAAGAGGTTGCTGAAACCTGTCCCTGGGTGGCTGGCAGCTAGTAGTCACTGTGACATGCAGTCGAAGGTCCTGGTAGCACCGGAAACCCTACATTTTTTTCTTCACACTCTTTTCAGGTATTTCTGCTGGCACAGAATTGATAACAGGTGCAAATCAATATAAAGAAGCATATGGGAAATTTTTGGTTCAGTGGAAGATTTTCCAGTAGCAAATGTGTCAGTGACACTGCTAATTAAGATGTTACTTTCATCTCCTGCGCTGTTTGCCTGTATAATGAATTTGAAGGAAAATTTAGCATCTAAACATATGGGCATAAGTTTGGGAAGCAAAGAGGTTATATGTATCAATACAGAACTATGTGGATGATGTTTAAAGCCAGTGGGAATGACAGACTTGCTAGTAGTCAGCAGGATTAATTTCTGAGGGAGAAGAGGAGTTGAGATTTTTTTCTTTGCCTCAGCAAAATTAAAACACTAAAAATGGAAACACTTTTATCACAGGATTACAAGAATCATAAACTTCCCGAGTTTCATGATTTTCCTGAAGCTGCACATGATCTTTCTGTGGAGAAGGGCATTCATGTGAGTGAAGAGGGGACTGGAAAGGAGTATGACAACTCAAAGTGAATTCTTTACAGGAATGTGAGGAGTCAGCCAAAAAGTTGTATTTCCCCTCAAGAACATAAGGCTAGATCTGCAGGAAGTTACAAGACAGGTCCCGTTTATCTAATTTTTAGTTTCATAACTTTAAATTATTACCAATTACTATCTCTTCCTCCTTAATATAATTTATTATCTATGTATTTTTAATTAATTAAGTTTGGTTTACTGTTGACTTGATGGCAAGGCTTGGGGTCTTTTTGGTTGAAGCTGTTCCCTCTCCAAAATGAATTATGGCTCTTAGGACTTCTAGTAAGCTCTGCTAAAGTGGTCCCAAGCTCCTTTAGACATGGATTTAAATGGAACTGAGACTAGACTCATCTGGGGCTCTCTGTTTACCCTGATGATTGTTGTATTTCTGAGCACAGAAACTGCCCATTCACAAGGGATGAGAGAGAAGTAGAAGAGGACAAAGCAGGATATGAAGGGGAGGCATAGGAAACCTGAGCTGACTTTCTTGCTCTGCGTCAGGCATCCTAAGAGGCGTGGGTTGTAATGTCAATGTAAAAGTAACATTTACCCTCTCTGCCTTCCTTCCTGCAGGACGGCAATAACACTGCTGTGTCGCCTCCAGAGGAGCACTGTGAGAATAAATTTTTAACAGCTATGAAATGCTTTGAAGACACTATGGTGGAGAACAGGTAAACAAAGCATCTACAGGAGACATTTCAAGGCTTCCCTTCAGTCCTGAATTAGTGACATTAAGGGTTGGTCTCCGTGCACAAGATCAAAAGTCCTTTGACCCTGGTAGCTGTGCATGGAAGGCAATAGATGGGAGTTTCAGTGTCTCCTTCATTCTGTGGTCTCTGCAGGCACCTTGTCTTTGGAGGCTGTCCATTGAGGCTGGTTACCATTTGCTCCCCGTAAGTTTCTGACTGGTGTCTCCACGATGGCTGCAAGCTGTTTGCTTTTCCCCTCCCCATATAATTTTGTGTTCCATTTCTGTTTTCCTTATGCCACCTCTTTTCAGGCTCTTTATTTTCTTCATGTCTCTGGCATTATCTTTTTTCACTCAGCTGCCGATCCTCTCCCACGTGTTGCTTTTGAAGGGGACAGAGCATTGTCTGTTCATGCTCTGGCTGCCACTTGCTGCCTGGAGCAGCAGCTCTGCTGCAGTGCTGGGGCTGTACCACAGCAGAGCTGTCCCTGGTGCGAGATGCTGGCTCTCCTCACTCGCGTATGTGCAGACAGGCACTGCTTCCAGAGCCGTACACAAGCCAAGAGATGCACACGCCTTTCTGTGCCAGAGACACTGTGTGTTAGCAGCATCTTCTCCACTGGTGGAGTATGGTGCCATGACGAACGGATCTTGGGTCAGAAAAACTTTCTGGTGTATCAGGGAGAAGGCTGAAGTTGAGGTGAGTTCATAGGTGCCATTCACTGTGCAGTTCCCCAAATACATATCTCAGCACAGCTGGGCAGATGAAGCTTTGTTACAGAACCCCAAAGCACTAGAGGTTAGATAGCCACCTTCACTTTTGTCACCTCCTTAATCACTTTCTACCCATTCACATTACTTGGGCATTTTTTGGCTTGAAACCATTTATGATCCTCTCTGGACTAAGTGCCTTTCCACTCCATTTATGTCACAGCAGGACACTTCATAATCTCAAGTTACATATTTTTCTCTGCTCCACCAGTGGTGTGGGTGTCATTTACACTCATCCAACAATTTACAGCCATTCTCTTATTGGCATGGGTTCAGCTCCCAGCTAATCGGTGCATCGAATTCAAGCACAGTTCCAAAGAGTTTGTGGAGCTAAGGAAAGCAGCGATGGGTCATTATTTCAGTAGCCCGTTACTGCGAATATAATGTCCTGTAACATACAAGAAAATGTGTTACGTCTTTTAACAGAGACATTTAAAAAGACATAAATTGTGCACAAAATACTCGCAACATAAATTCCTTTTTAACTGCTCATTTCACTCTCACACAACCTTGGGTAACTTGACCTTCTTAATTGCCATATTTACAGTAGAAATTTGACACTGAACTGATTGCAAATGTATTTCTAATGGATTTTCCCCAGAGATGTTTCATTAAAATCTGGTGAGAACCTTTTCATTGCTTTTTGTATTACTTGTAAAAATGCTCTTCTTAGAAGCAGTCAGTTTTAACAAATAATCATTTATTTGCCCTTTTTTCCCTTTTCTTTCCATGCTGGACTTTGAGTTTTTGGAATTTGTTGTAATAATAATGGTATAAGGAGCCTGTTCCAGGAGACTCCTCTAATTTTGAAAAAGTGACTCATAGTAAATGGGGCCTTCAACTCAGGACAACTTTAAGGTGACAGTCAATCAGCCTGAACAAATAAGTAAAATAAAATTAATTAAATAATGGAGGGACCTGAAGGTGAGGAATTGCAGACCATTAAGACATTACTCTGTCCCCTTTGAGGATAAGGGGCTGAGTTTGTCCCCCATCAACCTGAGTGAAAAAGTCTTCTACTGCTGGGAGCTCTGGGGGAGCCTTGTGGTCTGACACTGAAGAGTATCAAAAACGTACAGGGAGAGGAGGATGGATGTTGGTACCAGTAGCAGCAAGGCACTTGGGTAGCCTCTAGCTCTTATACACCAAGCCTGTGTGGGGCCAAACTCTGCTCTCAGCTTGCCTTGTAAGACCAGAAAATTTACCATTTTCCCACAGGCTTACACAAACCATGTAGCCATGACGCTGAGACCAGAGTTTGGCTCCAGTGCCAGAAGTGAGGAGCTCATACAGAACTTCAGTTGTTTTAGCTGCTGTTGTTACAGCTTCCAAAGAGATTATAGGAGAGAGTGAAAATTACAAAATTATACAAAACACAAAAATATATCTGGCTACGGATAGGAATGTGTTGTTATGTAAGATTTTTTTTCCCAGAATGTTTTTACTGAGATATGTGTGAATCTCCCTATCTATATTACTTTATTCTTTATTATTTCCCCTAGAAAGATCCACAACCGCTTTTTGTTTAAAATCCTATTAGATGTCTAATCCTCTGTCTTTTTAAATCTCAGTCCACATCATTCATGTCAACCTCAAAGAAGTCTTAACTGACACAATGTTGTGAGGTTAAACATTGTGAGAACTTAAGACAGCTAAAAATCATTAAACTTGGAAACATTAAACCATAAAAAATGTTATTGTTAATAATGTAGTTATTAAAACATTTGAAAGGTAAATATTTAAACAACTTTGCTTGCTCTGATATTTAGATTAATAAATATTCATAATTTTAAAATATAAAGCTGAATAAAATCCAACATGCATTTCTTGAAACAAATATATCTTTTTTTCTTCAATGTAATTCAGGGAAGCATGTTCTATGAAACATTTATACACTACGTCACCTTTCAGAGTTTCTGGAGAAGAAATGGTTATTTAACATTGAACATAATTACACATTGATCATAAGATAAATGTCTTCCATAAAATAGGACCATCCTGTAATGAAAGCTTCTTCAAATTTATAAAGACAGCTAGAGGGATTCCTGTAACAAGATCCTGGGATGAAGCCCACAGATCAATTCTATTGTAGGAATGTTATTTCCCTAACTTCCGATTTTTAAAAAACTGTTTCAAATATAAAAGCCCAACCCGAAAAAGTGTGAAGTCTTTGCTGGAATTGTGCAAAGCACCTCCAACCCAATCTGGCTCAGCTGCTCACAAGCTAAGTCTGGATTCAGGAACTGGATACTGTGCAGTAGCTGGCTATTTCAATAACAAAAGCCTGTTGTGGAAAAACTGTACTGAGAGATTCTTTAGTCATAATAATGTTTTAAGATCTCCTTTGCATGTCTACAAATTAAAATTATTAACCTCCGAGTAAAACTTAAAGGAAGATAGATATATGACCCCTTGGATTTTATAAATTTTAATATTGATTTTAGCACAATAAATGAAGATAATTCCAGGATGGTGGAAGAAAATATTGGGATTTGTTTTTAAGTGAAAGGAAGTAAAACATGTGCATAAAGATCTGTATCTGCTAATCAACTTTCTGGCTGCTTGAGATCTAATTTAGTGCTGTTTACACTGCAATGTTTTACTGGAACACCATTAAGAAATCCACTCAATGCCTTTGATTAAGGGCAATCAGACACCAGCAGCAAACTTTCTTATTTTTTTCAATTAAAGTGAAAAAATAAAAGTTCACCAAACAGGGTGGAATCACCAGAGTTCAGGATTTCTCCCCTCCTTTCAAGTAGGGGTTGTGATCATATTTTCTGTTTTCCGCAATCTTAGATTAATGGATAATCTTGGCTCACCAAGGACTATACTCTGGGTATTTCCTTCCCTGCTGGCCATGTCATCTGGTGTGTTTGTGCAGTCCTGCTGTGACTTGCTCACATGCTGGATAAACAAACTTTTTTTCCCATTTTCTTTCTTCACTCTCCTTGTCTTTGAACAGTGCCTTTAACTTGACTGGAGCCATGTAATGGAACGACACAGACTGCTAGAAAGCTTGGTGCTGGATTGTAACGTCGCCGTGTCTTGTACTGGTGATACAGCCTTCTCCCACCCACATTTGTAACAAGTTCAGCAGGCAAGTAAATGGTTCATGACAGTGAATCTTGTTCACAAGCATCTTGTCTCTGAGAATCTGTAATAGTTTGGCAGTAATTTTAGGAGAAATTAGCTCCTCAACTCAAGACTGAACCTAACCCCAAAACTGTAGGAGTGGAAAACTCTTTGGACTGTTGCCATTTTTGAAAGGAAGAATATGGGTCAGTGTTCATGCTTCAGGAGAGATTGGATAGATACTGTGTGCTAGGAGGAAGTATGCTTATAAAGGATTTTCCATAGTTATAAGCTAAGCATAAAAAATAAAGTTATTCTACCCTACAGCATTATAAATTCAGCTGCTTGGAGAAACTCTAAACCGGTGACACTGGTCATGCAAGTTGCCTCGTCATGTTCTGTATTTCTGAATTATTAAAAAATGCCAAAGAAGGAGAGATTGTCAGGTTATTTAGAGTAAAACAATTACCTTAGCAATTTTTTTCCCCTTGCTCCTGAGGCTCCTTCCTGTCTCCAAGTTAATCATGTTTTTAAGTTTAAGAAACTGATTGTGACAGATGGCTCCCATGCACAGTTGTGCGTGTGGATGTGTGTGCACGCAGACGCCCATGGACCTCTGAAGCATGTAAGGAAATGTGATTTTTGCATTGCATGATTTACTTGGGTAAGAAATACCAAACCAAGCCAGTGTCAGTTGGCCATTATTTTTACAGCTATATCATATCACCGGTGAATGTGATTAGCAGCAAAGGTGTTAGCTCAGGAACTTGAAGGCTATAAATTTTCCGTGCAGCAAAGAGAGAGTATAAGGACCAGAAGGCAGAGCTGTCCCGCCCTGACTCGCTGCTTGTTTTAACTTCCTTTAGGGGCTTACGAGAGCCTGACAGACTTCTTCCTTTTCAAGCTACACCAGGTGTGTTTTTGTGGCAAGTTTGTTGGCAAAGTTGTTCAAGGAGGTATGTTTTGTAGTGCCTGGAAATAACTAGCAAGGAATGGAGTAAATATCAA
Source organism: Struthidea cinerea (assembly GCA_013397865.1). Taxonomy (NCBI): domain Eukaryota; kingdom Metazoa; phylum Chordata; class Aves; order Passeriformes; family Corcoracidae; genus Struthidea; species Struthidea cinerea. Next base: position 617,635 of record VZTI01001559.1, on the reverse strand, counting down.
GGTAAAACACTGCTGCATGGGGCTGTTTGCTAATTTGTTAAAGACTTTGGTCACAGCTGGACAAGCAAATCAGATTTTGTTACTTTAACTGGGAAGCAAGAGATTCACTCTCCAGACCATCCTGTTCCTTGGTGAGGGTGGGGCTTCTTGTTTTGAGCCTAACAGTGAAGTGAGGGAACAAGACTATGCATTAATTACGGGAAAAAGAAGGACCTCTAGCCTTGGCTGGGAGCTGTAGCCTTTCAGCAGTTTGATGGATACAGGGGTGATTTTCTTAAATTTCAGGGCTGAATTTTTAGCTGTGTTTCAGGTTTTAGAAAAATAGTAATTTTGATTTGGAAATGGACTCACAGAGTTGTCCCAGCTCTCTCAATGGCCCTCCCTTGTCCCCAAGACCCTCTTTTCCCCCAGCATAATTTCACCAGTTAAATTTTAATTTAAACTAGGGACCTGACCTTCCTCTGGTAAAGCCAAGGGAAGCTTAGCACTGACATGCAGCCAGAAACCCTGTGTTTTGCAGCAATATACTATTACATGCATATAGTATATAGCAGTATAGTATTACATGCAGCAGCACGTAATAGTTATTTATGTATCTTTAATTAACATGCAATGTGCCTTTATTAATTGTAATTTCAGGATACAAAAACTGTTCCCAGAAGATATCTTTGATTTTACATCATCATGAGTGATACAGATCTCAATATCCAGGTTATTTGCTATGTTTTCTTTATTTTATACTACTGCTGATATTACCCACAGCACCAAGTTTGGCTGAGTTCATTCTGGTAATGACATTGTGGAAGACAGACAGAAATAGGGCCATCAAGCTCTGTCAAGCCTGCACAGGATGGTTTGTGCTCCTAGTCCAGACCTACCAAACACAAATGTGGGTAATCTCAGTCCGAAGGAGAAACCAAAACACCCAGTGCATGTGACAAACTTACACTGATGGAAGTTACTTGCTTGTTGTCTTATCAAAATATTTTTCAAGACTTGGTAGAAATATTTTCTAAGTGGGATGAGCACATGAAATTACATTTATTTAAAGCTTTAAAAAACTTTGTCCTTCATTAAATAAAACCCATATTAAAAAATAATAAGGAAAAAAAAATTATAAGTTTGGGGTTTTTTCACAAGCTACTTTCTTAGAAAATCACTTTCTACACAAGATTTCTCTCTTAAAAGTAACTCTATGACTTCATGCTGACAGAAACATCCTCTAGCATGAACCAGACTTCTTCAGGAAGGAAAGGAGTGTGTTGGGGGGAAAAAAATTCTTCTGGGGAAAAAGCTAATCAGTATAAAAGGGAAATGGTCAGCAGCATCTGCATTAATTTTGAGGAAAAACTGAAGTAATCCAAATGTGTAAGATATTTTTCAGCAACAGGAAAGCACATTATTTTCCTTGTCATGTACCCTGTCCTTTGTTCTTCTCCCCTGAGGGAGCTGCTTTGCTTTTTTTTTTTTTTTTCCCTTTTGAAACTTAAAAGGTTTGAGAAGGAAAAAAAACTAGAGTGAGTTATAAATTGAAAATACATGCATATGACAACATCCTCTTTGCTCTTCAGTTTACTGTACTGACCTGAATCAGCACGCTAAGCATGGCTGTGCTATGCACCCCTGTATTCCCTCAGCGTGTGGGTAACCGGGCAGCTTTGCATTCCCTGTTCCTCAGGACCTGTGAGATGGTTGGTGACAGTGGAGGTGGCACCTGCAGGTTTACTGGGCACGCAGGCACCTCTGCCACCGCAGCGAGGTCTCACGCTTGAGTTCCAGCCTCAGGAGGTCTCTCCTTGATTGCCGCCTCCAGGGAGGAGGAAGAGAGGCAGCAGGGCTCGACCACGGGGCCAAGCCCACGTGGCGTGGCGGAGATCTCAGCTGCTCCCCGAGGGGTGGGACCCGCACGGGGTGAGGTGCACCTTCACCGGCTGTGGAATGTCAGCTGTACAGAACAGGGAGAAGGCAAGGGAATGGAAAGGATGGAAGAAAGAGGAGACCTGAGAGTCTGAGCAGCACTGACATTGCTTTTGGCCGTGAACTCTGGAAAACCTAGAGGCAAAAAACTCCACTCTGGTGATGTGATTTCCTTTGAGCTCTGGCCTGGCGTGCAGTCCTAAGGAAGTCACTTTATGTCCAGACCTCAGCTGCTTCTTCCCAGTGCTGTCCTTTTCTGCTGCCTCTGCTCTTGTTGCAGACCCCGTGGGAGCCAGGCGGTCACTCCCAGCACACCTAGAACACATTGCAAGGGTGGTTCTGGTTTCTGCCAAACCAGTAAACAAACCTGTGCTCAAAGAAGTGCTTCAAAAGATGTACTTTAGAAATCTGAAGGGAGTAGCCAGTGTTCTCTCTGAGTGCTTCTGAGTTTGTGCCCAAAAGGGCTTGGTATTTGACTCTGCTGCTCTGGCTGTGGTTTAGTTTTTCGTCTAATCCTACTCTTTTCATACAGGAACTGAAAATTGCCCAAAGACATATTTTTGAAAGCACATCATAATCATGCAATTCTGGTTTCTATCACACCCTTAAAGGGACATTTTCTGATCTCACTCACACCCTGGCAGGCAGGAAGGGTTTGCTGTGGCTTTGTATGCTGGAGCAGAGAGACCAGGAGAGAGATGAAAACCACAACTGTTTGTTATGCAGAACATGGTTATTTTGGTGTCTTGCCAGTCATGCCGGAGTATCAACAGATGCTGCATATGTGATTAGAGCCTAGGCAGGTAAACAGAAGGAAACTATGAGGGTTATGATATGGCTGCAGTCTCTAGTTTTTTGTTAAATTGCTAGAACCCTAAATAAAACCCACTCACCAGCAAATATCTTGCATTTGCTGTTTCCTTGGGTTTAAAAGAGTTTCCTGAGGGAGGTGCTTTTAACTTCGGTAGAAGGAGCGATTATTTTATTTTTTAAAATAGCTCAAAGAAAATATTATCATTTTTCAGGAAGAGCAACGGTTACTGGTAGAAACATGCTATTGCTGGCTCACAGACTTGAAAAGCCAGGCATATTGTACATCATTTCTGATGTGCAGTATGTTGTCCTTGACTATAAAAAGGCAGGGCTAAACCTAGGCAGGAGCAGTGACTGGCTTTGGAGGGCAGAGCTGAGCCTGGGGAGACAGGGCAGCCTGGGATGTGAGGCCGGACTGCTTTTCCAGGATTGTGTTTCCCTGATAAGGTTACTGCCCAGTTCTCCACTGTGGGCCAAATGTGCAAAATACCACAGTTAATCAGGCTGCTTAACCAAGGTGAATGTGTTCACCCTTTTTTTAATCTATCTATTTATTTTTACGAAGAATTTTTAAGCGGCAAACCCTGCTCCCAGATCAGAAAGTGCTGCAGCCAACACCACCGAGAGGGTATACGGCAGGGCTCTGTGCCAGGGGAGCACTGGGTACAACAAGACTTCCCTCTCACCCTGCTCCCTCTGCAGCTGTGCATCCTCTCTGCAGTGCGAGCCTTGGATTCAGGAGATTTTCAGGGTTACTGTTAATTCCAGTGGGAAATGGCACAAATGTTACAGAGAAAATTACATGGTAGGGAACTGCTGAGTTTTACACATTGATTTCAATGGAGTCTTTCATACGGCTGGAAGACCAGAATGTGATCCTGTGCCTTACTTTCTCTTGGATGTAACCTAAGAGGAAAAGTGGGAGACTGAACGTTGCCTTTTAGGAATCTGGCCCTTCGCCTTTGATTTTATTCCAGAGCGGAAGTAGCAGTGTTTGCAGCTCCCACGTTGCCGGTGTGTATATCATTCCAGACAGCAACTTCTTTGTTCAAAGATGCTTTTAGATGTAGGATTGAGTGTATTGAGCGCACTGATGTTTAGCCTGGTGTTTTTACCCCTATACCTGCAGGTCTGTCATGGCTGTAATCTTCTGTTGATGCATATGTTTCTGGTCTGCAGGCAGTCTTCCACGGCATCGTTAACAGCAGTGTGCTCTTTCACAGAGAGCCATGGAAAACACCTGCCTTCCACAGCTGCCAAGTTTTTTTCAGATGTAGTCTTCATTGCATTGTGCTTATCTTTTGTACATATATACATGCATATATACATAAATACCTGCATATATACACACATGGATATTTCTGTGTAGGGATATTCTCTCAGCTGTCATTAAATAATAAGAGTGAATAAATATAACAACGTGAAATAACAGTGAATACCTTCAATGTCCCTACTTTTAGTCACTTCATACTGTGAATTTATATAAATTCATTGTTTTCAATGATTAGTTTCTTGAAACTCATGATGCATTTTAACAAGCGACAAGAGATTAATGAACAAGTGCCTACATTACTCCGTAGTGTAGGTGCAGTCATGGGGGATTTAGATATAATTTAAAGAATTTTATTTTTTTTTAATTAAAGTGCAAGAGCTTTTGTTTCTGTGATGCAGAATCTGACTATATATTTATAGGGATAAGGAAAAAGGCAAATGAATGCATATTCCTGAATAAGCTAATTATATAAAAGGATAGTATGTTAATGTGTAAATATTCTAGTGTGTATTTGTCATGATAAAATTGGAGAAAAGGATGGGAAAATGCAAAATTAGGCATGATAAAGCCTGGGCAGGAGTAAGTTCTGGTGAACATCTCATAGGCTAAAAAAATCTTATTTTGTCAATTGATCTTTAAAGGGAATACTCTGCGTGAAGATAGAGAATAGGTTATCTTGGAAGGGATACTGTTTCCACTGGCATACAAGCTATCAGTTTTCTAGTCCTACTGTGAGGAACAGAAAACTGTACCTCGTCAGGAGGAGAGTTGTAAAGCCACCAGTCCTCGGTTCCATCAAAGCGGGTGATGTCCAACAGCTCTGCTGAGGGGTAGTGGCTGGTGCAAAGGTGCTGCTGTGGGACACCATACACACAGTGTGTCTGAAGGCAGAAAGTCACATCACAACTGTCTTCTTGGGAAGGAAGAGAAGTGTAGTATTTAGGTTCTTTAAATGATACTTCTCCGAGCTGCAATGGACAAGTCATCCCGAAGAGAGGGGGCAGTGTGGAAGAACGGATGAACACAAGGGTGGGAAGCATTGCATGCCACAGAAAATTGCCACGCTTTGTAGCAATAACAAACATGGGCTTCTCTTTATTTTCTTACATATTATGGCTTTCCAGACAACACTGGCATTATCCTGCTAGGAAAGGCTGGTGTGGTGGCCCCAGAGACCAACTCCTCCAGGTGACTGCATTTGCTGGTAAGATGTTTTCCATCCAACTGTTCTGAGATGTTTTCCAGTTTAAATACAGCCCCAAAGCAGCCATTTACAAGGAGCTGTTGATGGACAAACACACACCAAGAACAAGCACAAGCCTGTAAAGTTTCTCTCCATCTTGTGAAAGCATTTCAAATGCCTCAAAAATGAGAAGAATAAATAGCATCCTCTGAGGCCTCAGAGGTGGGGCTATTTAGGTTCCCAAACACTTCTGTTGCTGCTAAGCCCTAGACACATTGAGACATGGCATGGAAATAGTGCCCCTGAGTTAAGGCTGAGCAGCATCACAGAAAAGCTACTGTTGAGGATAAAATATTGATAAAACAGGAGTTTGTCAACCAGTATGTTGTGAGCTGTGATTACAAGGCTGTTAAAAGCCAGCAATGAAGTTCCTGTAGGAGCACCCCCTTGGGTAAGCAGAGACAGCTCACTGAAGAAACAACGAGCTGTCAGCAGGAATAGTTAATGAGAGGGCTTGTGAGGGTGCAGCTTCCCCCGCAGATCAGGTGGTGACATTTCAGAGCCATTTCATCAGGGGAAGGGAGTGAGATGTACAAGGCAATGATCTTAGAGCATTGTGATAGCATTCCCTAGAGGGGGAAGGAGAAATAAATTAGATCAGTGATCTCCCTGAGCAGAGCTGCCAGTTGTTAACGTCTCTGAAGGGAGTGCACAAGCCAAGATGACACTGCTGAAGGAAAAGGAGGAACTCATTTGTCTAGATGTACTAATGCATTATTTTGATTGTACCTGTGCTGGTGGGCCCCTGTTGCAGGAGGTCAGGGCTTGACAAATGCTGATTAAACAGCCCCTTTCTGAGGAAAAGCTGTCACAGAACAGAGCAGATAGGCGGGACTGGAAGTGTTGTTTTCCTTGAAGTAGTACATGTGGAAATGTCAGAGCCCTGTTGGCCTCTGATGCTGCCCCAGAAGAGGGATTGACTAGAAGAGCCCTCAAAGTTTTCAAAGGTGCTGTTAGGATTTAAAATGCAATTGCAGTCTGGTGTCCCTTGTTACCCTGCAGATGCAGTGTCTCACAAATGTAATCTGAACTCATGCTTTTTAATGGAGTGTGTACTACTAATCGCTCAAAAATCAGTGTTATTTTCTTTTCCTTTATGAGACTAAGCTTTTTATTCGTACGTGGATGGAGTTTTGCCAGGAAGGCTTATGTCAAGTAGTTTCATTCAGCAATGTGAAAACTCGTGTGCTTGTCTCGGCAGGTAGAGAGAAGTGGAAATCATACGCTTGCAAAGAATGTAACTAATGACTCCACTTCTGTATGTGTTTCTTTCCAGGGAGAAAGCTGGTGTATAAGTCTTCAAAATGTGACTCAGAATGAGACAAAATTTTCCTAGCCAAAATGTTTAAGTCTGTGTTAAAACATAAATATTGCTTTGTGGGACCACCATGCATTGCTGTATAAAACTTTATGTGCAATAATCAATAATTAATTGGGAAAGTTGTGCTAGGAATTTTAGTAAACTGTTCATTACTTTAAGCTATCTTGATTAGAAAATCAGAAAACAGTTCGCATTTAACTTGCAGCTGCAGCACCCCTTGCCTTCAGTGCTCTGTCAAGCAGCCCCAGAGTGGTGGGACACTCGTGCTGAGGCTGGGGTCTCACCTATTGAGCAATGTCACCGACATTTCCTTGCAGCCACCACCTGCCAGCGTGACTTTTCCTTCTCAGGTAACTGTTTAGGCTCTGGCAGGAGCAGGCAGTGCCCGGCTGGCCTTTTACAAAGGAGGTTTGTCTCGGCAGGTTGGTTCTCTGTTGTTCCCGGTCTTCTACTAGTCAAAGTGAGAGTCAGCACTGTCCTCTCCCACCCGAGACAAAGTTCAGAACCACAGGAAAGATGTCTTGGAACATCTCATCTACCTGTGATGACGATGACAAGGAAAGGACTGATTCCACGTGACTTTAACATTTGGATTTTTGTGCTGCATCTTGCAGTGGGGATGATCTGAAATGTGTAGCAGTGAAGGGTGCAGTTCAGGGTTGTTGCTAAAGAGGAGGGGTGGCATGGTTTAGGAAATTTGCTTCATCAGACCTGGCTCCAAGGTGGGAATACAGTTGCCTCTCCAGACTCGGGTCATCTCCTCAGCAGCAACATCTGCCTTTTCCCTCAACAAGTCAATAGTTTGTTGCAGGAGGGAAGCAAGGTTTGGCAGGGGTTTTCTTCTCTGCAACACATCCGGTGCTGTGCTGAGTTTTCTCATGCCTAATAATTGAGCTGATTCGACCTTTCAGCAGGACAGCAGTGGTCTGAAACAAGGAATTAGTTTAATACCTTAAGACAGAACTAATGTTAACACTTTAATTTTCCCACTGGCAAGAAGGAGCCTTCACTTGGCTTTGCCACTGCCAACAGCTTTTCCAGCTCATGGGTGACAGCCTCTCTGTGCGCAAAAAATGCAGAATCTCTCCCTTCCTTACAGGGAAATGAAAGAATTAATTCCTAGTTATACTATGAAGCCAGCAAAGATCAGCAACAATGAGAGATGAAGACTTCAGTATTTTAGTAAAATGTTTCTTCGAAGAGATAGTTTCTAAAGGAGATTGATGACAACCCGGAAGCTGAAAGACTATCCCTTAAAGAAGGTCTAACATGACTCCAGATAGAAGCCAATTATTTTTTAAAAAACTAAGTGCTTTTTAGTTTTGATTAATGACTTGGCACCAGAAACTGGACATTTAACAGGACCGGGTCCACTGTGGAAATGAGCATCACTGGGAGGCACTGATGCAAAACTAAAGGTTTAGAGTAATGACCAGAAAAGCCCATTATTTTAGCTTTTTTTGTATTTCTGTGTGTATGTGCAAGGAGTGGGTGATGTTGTTTATCTGACAGCTGCTAGGTCAGAGGCTTTTGTGCTCAGTACAGTACAGAAGTGTGAGTTCCAGCATAAGATCAAATCTAGGTACAAACAGAAATGTACCATTTCCATTTGTGACCATGAGTTTCAATGGGAAGCAGGTTCTGCACTCAGTAGGAGACTTTTTGAAAAATAGTTGGCATCAACAGAAAGTAAATGAGATTAATAGTGTTTAACTTCTGTTTTATAAGCAAAGTAGGCATCAGGTTATAAGCCCAGTCAAGTGCAGTTTCATTTACCTGTCTTATTCTTTGCAGAGGCTAACTCTCTGCTAATTTTCCTGAAGGACTGATAGTCAGAAACCTTAGATCTGAATGCAGAAGAGGAAAAAAGCAGTTTAGGAAATGTTATAAACCTCTACAGAGCTAAGCACATATAAAAAGACATTTTGGGCTTGAATTGCATGAAGAGAGTATGGCTTTAGTGAGTGCTGAACTTTTTAATTCCTGGCTGGGTCAAACAGTTGTAGTACACTACACTGTTGTAGTGTATCCCTGCTTCCAGCCCTTTCACTCTCACCCCACGTTTTGCTCTAATCTTCTCACAAGCGTTCCCATACCTCGGCACCTGCACGAGACGTGTGTGTGTTAAATGTGTGTTAAATCAAGTAATGGCTGTCCGGGCCTTGTTGCCATTAGAGCTGCTGTGAGCTGTTCTCCAGAGACTTGGGCTCCAGTGAAAAATCTTCTCCAGGTAGATTAGGAATAGCTCAGCAGCTTGCTTCCCTCTTCCCATTGAGTTTTTGCTGAAAAGGCGAGTCTGAAAGCTGCCAGTACTTATATTTTTATATTCAGCTGCGCTATCTGAGGGTGATATCAGTTATCAACACCAAAAGAGGGAGAGTGAGAAACTTTGTACTCATAGTAAAACACGGATATTTTGAGCTCATTCCTTACTTGTGGGAGGGAAGGAGTTAGGGATTAGCTGGGGAGAGGGAGGTGTTTAATGGAGGTATTTCTCTACTGACTTCAGCCAAGATCTCTCGGCTCATAAATTTGACTAGCAGTGCTTTTGTTTCTCTTGTTGCTGAATGATATGGATCACTGGCTAGCTCTTTTCCTTTTTTCCTTTTTTTTTCCCTTTTGTTTTATTATTTTCAAACTCTCTCATCTCAGATAAAGAGACACTGCCAGAATAAAGAAACCAAAATAGCCAGGCTTATTTTATTTCATTTCTTATGTCTCATCATCCCAGTTATTCTTGATGGGTGTTCTTCCTCCTGAACTATCCAGATTTCTCCTTCATTATGAAAAAGGTCTTGACAGTTTTGTTCTGGAGTATATGATTTCTGCCAAGTCAGTCTATAAACTACAGTAAGGTTCCAAGGCCCAAGATAAGACTGGTCTTTGATGATTCTACAGATACCACAGCCCACACTTCTTTTAACTGAATGGGCTGTAGCCCCTCCTGGCTGGCTCTGCTGATGAATTGAAACATCCAGTAACTACAGATTGTGAATTGATGAAGTTAAACAGTAGCAGGGAGAGAATCTGCAGCTTCCTTTTCTTTCAGTAGAGAAATCTGTATCTCCCTCAAGAGCCTTTTTAAAGACCTTCCAAATAAAGTTCAGGAGAGTGAAGAGCCATTAATTAATCACAACCTAAGTTCCCAGCGCAAGGCGAGAACTGCTGCTTTTGGGACTAATGTTTGAAATCCCAGACCTCATTTGCAGAAGCACCTGTCTCTTGTGTCTTGGGGTTAAATTTCGTCTGTTTTCTTCTCTTTTCCTTGTGTTTTCTGATCGTGACTCACCCATTGTTTGCATTATTCTGGCATTATTATTCACAGGAGGGAATATTTGAAAGGGAGATGAAATTTACTGAGAAGAAAGAGCTTGTCTGCTTTTCACAGTTCTAAGGATGTATTCAAAACAGAATCTCCTTTTAAATTAACATTGTGGCAGACTGAGTTACCTCTTTTAAGAAATTATTCTCCTGTAAAAACTTTTTTTATTTTGAGAGAAGTATTTGAGTTTAGCAACTATTCGTCCCACAGATCTGTTTCAAGAAGATTCGGGCATTTGGGGCTTTTTAGTTAGTCGGGGTTTTTTCCTCATTTTTCTTCACTCTCCTAGCAGATTTGTTCTAATTTAAAGTGTATTTCAGATGTTTTGTTATACCTAAATTTCCCTATGCTTCATGCTTTTGGTAGGATCTCTCTTTAACAGATAAATGATGTAATTTTTCTCATCTGCACCAATAACTGTTTTCTCCAAGTCAATTTCTCATTGTTTTGTGAAGGTGTAAAAACTCTCAGGCTTAAAAAAATTATACTTTTTTAACATTGTTTGTTTGGACTCAAATTTAATAAGTGAATTAAATAAGTGAAATGGAATATGAGGCATTTTTAATCAATTATTATGTAAAAATGTAAGAAGTGCACTATGAATTATTTCTTTATACGATCAGACACATGACACTAGGACAGGAAGGTCATAGCTTCAGACAGAGAGACACAGGACAGCAGGAGATTTCCACAGCTCATTTAAAATAAGTTCATAGTTTTCTGGCATCTTTTGAATTTTGAGTCTGGTTGCTAAGGAAAAAAAAAACCCAAACGTTAAGGACAAGGGAGATTTAATAGTTGTTGTAGCTTTCTGAGCTTTTTTAATAATTCCAGCTTTCCTGGGTGAGCTTCAGTTTTCTTAACAGTTTACCTATTAAATTGTTAACTATCACTCCACCAAAGAATTAACGTTCATTTAGATGTGCGGTCTAATTCAGTGTTGACTTTTGGAAACACTTTAGGCATTACTTAAATATTAGTGCCACCTTCCAGTTCAACCTGCATATTCAGAGTACAGTGGCAGCAACTGCTGCACAATTTCTTCACTGGGAGACAGGGTGAGTGTTATTTATAGTAAACATTTGAAATTCTCCCGTGGTCCCTGCTGGACGTGCAGTGCAGCCACAGCGGGTGATGGCGCGGCAGCTGCAAGTCACCAGCCAGAGCCTGAGCTGTTTTGCAGTGGGGGTTTGAAGTGCAGTTAGTTGCAATAACCATTTAAAATGACAGAAGATGAGATGCCTGCCTAACTGCAGGCTCTGTGTTTTCCCTCTTTTCCTCCGTGGTGAGGCTGTGACTGGAATTTTCAGAGAGTCTTTAGGAATACCAACTGTGATGGCCAAGTCCCTCCAAGGAAGCAGAGGAAAATGAGCTGGTTTTTTTTTTTTTTTCCAAATTAATTTGGGGACCCTCTTGGTGATGGACCACATCCATATCTTTGCCACAGAATCAGTAATGGTCTGCTGTTTAAAAAAAAAAACAGTAAACCTGGATGGCATGGAGGTACTTGCTGAGGTGTGGAAGGAGAAGAAAGTGAGAGCAATCCGACAAAAATCCTGCTCCTAGGGGTTTCCACACCATGTGCATAGGAGCTGCCTTATGTAAAAGCAGAGAAAAAAGAGAAAAAATGCCATTGGAAACACCGCTTCGTGGGCATCTTGCATACAAATACATCTGTGCTCACATCTGTGCTGGAATGCAGACATAGATACAGATCATTAACATCTATTTTCTGAAGGTGATCCAAGGTATCAATCACCTGAATTACTGCAGTAAAACCTGTCTTCTAATGAAACAAAAGTGAGACGTGAAAATAAAAGGTAACCTACTTTTAAATGTTTATAGAAGATAAAGGTTTAACCACAAGTCTTTCATCAAATGGAAGACAGTAGGAAAAAAAAGTTTAGAAAATGCCCTTTGGCTGCTCTTTACTGTGTGGTGAAACCTCACAGTATCTCACCTCATATACTATATGGGCCCTAAAGGCAGCTGGAAATGTTTAGAAATACGTCTATTTTGGTACATGGCTGCCTCTCTATCTGTTATATCCAGCAGTGTTTCAAGGAAGGGAGATATTTGCTTAAATGAAAAGCCCAGACCAAAGTGTGAGATGGTAAATGGTGCTCGAGGGTATACAGCAGTCTAAACGGTGCCCTCTGTTAAAAGAATCAGCCACCTGACTGCTCATTAGTTAGCAGTAAATAATGAGGAATAGCTTGAGGCAGGAGCTCAGAAGTGCAGATGTCCCAAAATATTCACCCAGTTTGTGGTGTCATGAGATCTGTAGTGTCGTAAGGTAAAATACACGTAATCCCTCTTCTGAGCAAAGTAAAGCATTTTACAGTCTTTGTGCAGTCTAGTAATTTTGTGCAATCTTTTCAGTGAGGATATCAGAAAAAGAAAAGCAAGGTTCATGAGATAAGGCAGTGACTGCATAATGCTGCCCTTCCCTGCCACGTTGTGTGCCCAAAAGGCATTTAGCAATATGTGGAAATTCCCCCACATTGATGCTGCCCCTTCCTCCCTCTCAAAAGGCAGTAGGTGATGAATCTTGAATTAGACTAATAAGAAATCTGAATTTCTCAGATGGCTCCTGTGGTTGTAATGGGAAGACCAGCATCTCAAACCAGAATTACCCTGGAAGAGTGGGAGGAGGGTGAGGAGGGCGAGCAGTGACAAGGCTATGGGAAAAGCCCAGTCATATTTAACAGTGATGGTGCCATTGCAAAGAACTGCAGAGATATAACAGGTTTGAGTAGAAATTAATTTAACAATCTATGGACAGTTTTATAAAAAGGTGTGTATCTTTTCTGTTATTTGTATACCCTAGAGATTCCTTCTCTTAGATCTATCGCAAGTCTGGTTTTCTTTGCTAAATTTTAGGTTGCTTTGAGTTTTGGGTGCTCTCTAAGGTCAGAAAAAACCTATAGTAAAGTTGCTATAAGACTTTCAGTCACAAAGAAATCTTCAGCCCCATTAAATTTTAATGCAACTTGGGCTGCTAAGTGCCTACATGTTCACTTTTCTGAATGTTTCTCCTCCTTTTTTTCTGCTTTTGCCAGTTTGAGTACAGCTCCCCAGTTGTCTGAGGCCATATGAAGCAACAGTCTTGTGAGGGAGATGAGAAGGAAGACCAAAGTCAAGGCCTGCTCTCCACAGCTATCCTGATGCCGCACCCCCTGCACTGGTGAGCAGGTGATACCTCTTGTCTGCTCTGTTCTGGCTTCTCTCCATCTCCCTGACCCTCCAGCAGTGCATCAGAGCTCAGCCTCAGGCTCCAGTAGGTCTCATCTCCTCTTGTATCAGGTGTCATCTTATGTCATCCTCTCCCTACAGCTCACAGCTCTACCTGCCTTGATGTTTCTTTGATGTGTCCAGCTTAATCTCATACCAGACAGCCCCTGCGAAGGTACCTGCCCAGGAAGGTAGTCTGGGCAGACTCAGATACCACGGCTGTTACACGCTTTTCAGTCATTGCTGCCGTAATCACTGCCTGGGGAGGGACTCATTGAGGTCCCTGCTCTGTTCACAGTAGGTTTCTTACCTCCTCCTTGCCACAATCTGCCTCTACTTGTGGCCTATTTACTGTGCTTTGCACGTTTGTTATCTGAGCTGAGATGCTGAGCTGAACCCCCCTTTCCCCTGACTTCTTACCTTTCAGCACTGTGTCAAATCCTGTTTGCTGAGAAGCTGAAACATTTTTTATCTGGTCTGAAAAATCAAACAAACACTGTTTGGGAGCTACCTAAATCCCATAACCAAGGGGTTTAAATTAGAAAGTGTTTAGGAAGGACTTAAAAATGCAGGCCTGGACCACAAGTCCAAGTTCTTTCTTTTGTTCCTGTATGCCTCTCACTGATCTCAGGATATATGCCAAAGGCAGAAGGGATGTTTGCAAACAGATGAGGAGCTGAGCAGTAGTGAGAAGGCATGGGGAAGGGAGGACGGATGCCACTGCTGAGTGCACTCTGCCAGAAAGGGGTAAATCTAGCTGTGTCCTCCCAGTCTGTGCCAGGCTGGGCCCATCCTAATTCTTGATCCCTTCTTCCCTGCTGATGCTGGGGTGCAATTCTTATCTTGGGTCCTGCATATGCTCAAAAGATTTTGTTTGTCCCGAGGGACCAAATTCAAAGGTAGAGGGGATCTCCACCAAATGGTCACTGAGGCCAGGAAAGGCTGCTGTGGGACTGCTCTGGGAACTTTATTCTGTGAGACAAACTATCTGTCATTTTTTGTGACTGCTAAACTTTCATATTCTCTGTTTCTCTCTCTGTCCTGCATTTACACAAATTGAAATTTTAAAAGAAAGAGCAAGTGGAAAGAGAAGCGGGAAATCCAACCTCAATAAACTCTCCATAAAATCCACAAATTAAGGGCAAGTACATCATGAAAGCATATTAGTCAGAGAGCTATAAATTCCAGCAAATTGATTGTCATATATAATCAAAAACATGCTATAATATATAATAAGTTGAAATAAATACCACAAACCAACCTCAGGCTGTAAATGTTTAAGATTAGTCCTTCATACCACATGTACCTGAGGTATAAATAAAGAAAGCAGGAAGGCTTAAAAAAAAAAAAAAAGAAAAAGGGAAAAAGGTGTGTCTTAAAAATGGGAATTGAAATGAAAATGCAGCCCTTTGAGTTACCTTTAGAAATGGACCGCAAGGGTTTTCACAGCATGGATACGTTCTCATGCAGCACTCAACAGTGACCAGTCTCCCCTTCTTGAGCTGAAATCATAGAAAAACCTCTAGTGATGGTCCTCAAAGGGTGTGTCCTTCTTGCTTTGTGTGGAGGTGACAAGTGCAGTGGGTGGCTGTGACACGAGGTTTTGCTTCGAGCAGCCAGTGGAGCAATGCCTTGACTTGACTGAGAGTGGCTGGAGACCACCAGCTGGGACTGCGGGAGCTCTGCTGGCTGCAGTACGACTCTGCCATGTCCCAGACCTGCCTGTGCTCCTTGGGTGCTCCTTTCACCCACAGCAAGCTGCACCTCACCCACAGCTGCCTGGGGCACCTCAGTTATGGACAACCCCATTCACAGTGAAGGCCACCTTCAGGAGCTGCCTCCTGGTTTATGATGCTCACCAGGACCTGCTTGGTGCTGATGGGTTGACGGATTTCAGATCACTTCTCAAATTGTTGTCTATACTCTTTTAAAGCAAAATATTTTAACCTTCAAAGTTAGCATATGAAACTAGTAGACCAAAGCTAGCAAGAGCCTGTATTTCATACAAACATGTGCAATTGTTTCTATGTGTAATCGGAAATGATCTGATCAGGATGCCCCAGAAACCCTCTAGAAGCCGGTTTCTTCTTTATTTAGTATCTATACGAAACAAGTAGTTGCCTAAAGTGCCTTCCTGCCTGCATTATTAATGTGGTATGGGCCTATGGTTTCCAGTATCATATATGTAGAATTTCATTTCTCAGATCCTGAGCAATCTGCATCTAATCCTCCAGCAGGAAAGATGTTCAAAAATCATGGCACTGGGCCTTCTGTTTGAAACCATTTAGCTCAAAACAAGGAATGTGTGATGAGCACCCTACATCCAGATTAGCAGCCGTGTAATTAAGGACACAATTACACCAATTGGGGCAGGCAATGAGTGAAATCATACTGAGAAGCCAATTGGGATGGCTGGCAGCAGGACAGGGCAGCGTGCAGGGTGGCTGGGCTGAAGAAGCCAGACCTAGTTACACATGAAGTTCTCCCAGCCCACCTGGCTGAATACCTACCAGGGCAAATGTGGCTGTAAAGCAGGAATCTGCTGTCAGCTGGTGCTGCAGTGTGGCTGGTGCGGGGCAAATGAAACCCCTTGGGTAAAGGCTGGTAAAAGGAAGTGCAGCCTCGCCTGAGCTGGCTGTAGGCACCGACTGCACCACGATCCCGAACACGGACCTGAAATGTAAGGCAGTTTTCATTCACATGGAGCCTGAATTGCAGCAATCCGTCAGTAACTATTGCCAAAGCCCTTCAGGTGAAGATAGACTTGAGAAGCGTCCCAAAGCTGCCTGAAACCTGATACTTCCTTCCTGGCGGGATCCGAGTCCCACTGTCAATAGCGTGTCAGAGCAAAACGGAAGCAGCAGTGTTTACAAAATTAACAAATGGACTTCAAGTTAAACACTGGGCAATTTGTGAGATTGCTTTTTTTCTCCAAGCATTGACCAGTCTCCTGAGATTACTTGAAGGTGAATGTTCTGTTATGCTTTCTGGACTGACTTATTCTAACATCATGTCAATTTTAATTGCTTTTCTTGAGAAAATATGCTTGCAGCTCCATCCTGTTAGCCTCCATAGGGTGCTCTTGATGTTAACCTTTTCCCAGGGCTGCATTCACCATTCCTAAATCACACATACAGCTTTACTGGCTTCTAATTAATTACTGCAGTTGGGAATGCAAAACTGTATTCTGTATATGGTATGTACCCCATGGTATTAAGGTCTGGGATTGCATATAATACAAAACTAAATGGCACAGGCTTGTTTGTACTGGGCCCTGCTCCTGCAAAGATACACAGGCTGCACAAATTTCAAGCAGTCTTGCTGACGTCCCTGGGACTGCAGAAAGGAAGAAAAAGTTCAGCACGTGCCTAAAGCCTCAGAATCAGGACTTAAAATGTTAACTCCTACAGCAAGAAGGAGAAGCTTTTATCACTAGACACCCTCAGGGAGATGCAAAGCAGAAGGCAGCCTCCTATCTGCCAGTGTGGGATCTGCCTGCCTTGCTTTGCTAGACCCTGATCCTCCATCCAGCCTCCATAAAAATGGAAGATCTCAGTGTTCACATCCCCAGACACATTTCAGGGAGTTCCTGAGTGGGTGCAAAGCCTTGGCAGGTGTGGGTTCGCTCTGCTTTATCATCACCACTAACCATTTGGGATGAAGTGCATAAACCATGTGATATTTTTAGCAAACTCAGCTATAGCCTGTGGACTGAAAGTGCATCACTTGTTTCAACAAGTAGCAAATATGAAGCTGGAGGAGAGGACAGGAAAGTATCCAGAACTGAAATGAATATTATTACTTTTCACCAAGCAAGCGGGACTCCTTGCAACAAGATCAAAATAGCTCTTTGTCAAAAGTAAAAGCACTTGCTGCCAAGGTTTATGAGGAAGAAGATACACTAATGCATTAATTAGGTTATACAATGTTTATCTCCTTTTTCCTTTTAGTTTGCACCATTAAATGTAAAAAGCAGATCCATCAACATCTAATGTTTCTTCAAAACACCATGTAGTGTCTAGAAGACTGAACTGTCAGACATGCTTGTCATGTGCACATATTTTGTGATTAAATGTGTTTGGGCATGAGTTTTGGCAGGATTTCTTCACAACTCTCCTGAACTTTTCTTGACACCTTTTATGGCACGTAATACATCTGCAACTCAGGGCTTGGTAAGCCCTTAACTCTTTAATTATGAGCCTAGAAACTCTCTTCCTAATTATTGTCCTATAAGCAACATGATCATCTCATGCCAAAGCCCAGAAATTCATGCTACAGGTGCTTTGCTTTGTTTGACTGCCTTTTGCTAATTTTTTTCTTTTTGCAGTGTCAGGAGAGTAGTGTGTGCTCTGCATTCTTGTCTCAGTATAATCCTGGAGTAGTTTGCAGTCTCTTGCTGGTTGACCTGACTGAATTGTAGCATTTGCCACTTTTCCTTGCGCCTTTTCCTCCAACTAAGGTCACTGCTCAGCTCTCACGCAGTGCATGCGGCTTGGACCAGGTTTAATCGGAGGAGCAGTTTCCTCCTGTGAAGGGTTAGGGTTTGGTGCTGGCGATTGTGTAGCACCAAGCGTTGCCAGAAACCTCTTTCAAAGTGACCAGGACTCATATAAGTACTGTAGCAAATAAAAGAACAAGACTCACGTAGCTGACGTGTCTAATGCTACATAAATCCCTTTTTTCCTCCAGGGAAACTGAGCTGGAAAGTGGCTCAGTGCCTTGCCAAAGGCCACAGAGGATATCAGTGCTGGAGAACGAACGGACCCCGCCAGTCCCAACTCTGTGGCCTCCATGCGATCCCTTTGAAAACTTCATTTCCTTCTATTGGACTGATTTAAAAGAGAAAAATGAAACAGGGAATTTTGCACTTTTTCTTATGACTTGAGGGAGGAAGGCAGGAAAAGGTTTGATTGACGATTTAATTAATTTAATAAAAGAGGAATTACCTACAAAGTTGTTTTTTGTGAAAATTCTACAGAAACAGTAAATCATGAGTATATCGTATTAGCTATTAAATCTGAAAAGAAAGATACAGCAGCCTAAAAAACTAGAAAATACTTCCATCTTTCCAAAGTTTCAGGAGGTCATATGTACTTGTGCCATACTTGTATAACACAATTTTATGTAAGCCTAAATATAAGTAAGTGACTATATTTTGTTTTCTTACATTCTAATGCCCTTCATTGCAAAATGGCTTTCTGTTTTTTTGATATTCATTCAGCGCTTATGTATCAAGTTGCTCATCTTAGTAAAAAAAAGGTTTCTGTTCTTCCTTAAATCTGGAGTTGCTAGCGCAGCTCCATCAGCCAACAGCATCCTTCCATAGCCTTTCAGAACGTGTACAAATGGCACAAGGTGTTAAGAGATGCAGGCCACGAGGCCAAGAAGTTTAATGATGGATTTATTATTGAAAAGTGTATGCACTTTTCTGAAATGCTCGTTGAACTTCAGGCTCCTCTTAAAGTCGCTGTTTAAAGAACAGAGTTCAGTACTGAAATAGTCTGTGCAATTTCCAGTGAGGAACCCAAAGGACCCCTCCTGGACAACAAACTGCGGAAATTCCCAAATCAAGGTATAAACTTTCTTTCCAGGTAAATAACAATTGTCAAAACTGTCACTGTTCCCTAGGTCTGAAAGAGAGAGCTTAAACATCATCAAAATTCCAGACCCAAACAAATTCAAAGTTTTGCAGTCGTTCATACTTGGATTTGAATTTAATAATTTGGACTGACTTTGGTAGCCACGTTGGTTTTGCAATAGCAGCTTTCCTATGGCTGTATTTTTCCAGGCTGATAATTTTTGATAAAGCTTCCTGAAGTTCAAGATCAGCACCACCTGGAATCTTGTTTAAGAAAAGCAAAGTATTTTCCTACCTCTTCCCGTGCAGCTGAGTAATTACTTTAAGTTTGATGTTTTTGTGTTAAATGGCATTGCTTCAAACTCTGTGCATGTCAAACAGCAGAAAGCTAGGGGAGTTTGAAAGGTTATCGCTGTTTCTCTTCGAATTCCTGTGTACTGAAACCCTTCGGAGGTGGCTGCCTACTGCAAATCATTGTTTGACAGCTTCACTCAACTTCAAGACTTGTCAACTCAGGGGCCAATCTGACAGCTCTCAGGCAATAAAGTAAACAAGGGATTTGGAGCGTCAGGGAAGGAATGCTTAAAATCATTCCTAATATTTCTCCTATTCATAACATGTCACCAAGCCAGTGAAGTTATGAAGGCAGCAAGTCTCAGCTTCTTACACATCCCAGGTGGTGTTTGCAGGGTGAGGGAGATCTTGGGGGAACCCTGGCAACAGACTTCCATCAAGTAGCATCCCGATTTGTTCCCCTGACAGTATTCTTGATAATAATGAAAACTCTAGGCATTCTTCTTCAGATGGATGGATTTTCAGGCACTTTTTGCACCAGTCTGAGCTAAAAGGTGATTCAGTATCGGTGGAAACAGAACGTCATGTAAGAGTTGTTCTTTAAAACAAAAAAAATGACCACATTATGTTTTCTGTGCAATAATGTAGTTGAGACTTCTTTCCCAGCATCTAGGAAACCTGCAGACACTGGCTGTAAAAATGCTCAGATGCAGATGGTGCTGGAATCTGCTGAGGGTTGATGACTACATGGATGTCACCACTCACATACCTGTCTGTGGACTTACAACATATCAGCACATGAACTAACAGGTACATTTTCTGAAACAGTCCCTTTTACAGTGTTCTGCCTTTGTGGAAATTATCTGAGACACCTTAAATAGCCTTTTATGTTGTTTTTGTGTTTGGAGAATCTGAGGCCAAATTTGATAATCTGACTAGGTTAATGCATTGCCAGTTGAATGCTCACAATTATTAGCAGCTTTTGAGAATGTAACCTGATTCTTTGGATAATTTTCATTGTAAGTGTTAGTATTTCTATCAGGGAATAATTTGATTCCAAATAAAGTATAGAAAATCTGACCTAATTTTTAGATTAGTGTGACTATTTCTTGCACATGTATTTTGAGGACTCCTGCTGCTAACACACTTAGAGCTGACCCCTTTGTTAACTGCGTGGCATGTGCATGACAATAAATTACCTGTTGTCATTATTGAAAATGACTAATGACCTGCTAGCCTTTTAGGATGTTATTTAAAAGTCATTTTTCTAAAAGAAGAACTATATTCCCTCTTGAGGTAATGCATGCCTTTTTAAAAAAACCAGTCCAATAACTGTTGCTGCTCTGTACTATTAAAGGAGGTTTTCCAATTACAGTAGTTGCTATGCAGTAGTTATAGCTCAATTGTCTTGTGATTACTGTTCTAATAAGGACACCTTACTAGACTCCCAGCTAGCATGAATATGTGTAGCTGGGTTTTCAATGGATTTCATCTACTGTAGACTAGCTGTAACGTTTAGGGATAATGTTAAACATCTTCATTTACAGCAGCATTACAACCCCATTAATTCATATTTTAAACTGAGCCCTGAACAAATGCACTTCAGCAGCCACTTGTGCTTGCTAAGAGATTAAAGGCTCTGGACCATGAGAAGAAAGGAAATCTCTATAGGTTGCTAACTAATGGTTGTTTTCTTTACTGTTGGAGTCAGTGAATTGAATTGTAATGGACTGGATTGACTCCACATACGGAAATTACAAGGAACAGGATCATTTTTTTTTCCAGACAAAAATTTCAGTTATTCTGAAAGTCAGCTATGCACTTCAAAATACTGGGCTGCAAGACATTATTTGAAACTCTGATAGGCCTTTTTTAGCATAATATTGCTTGCTTATGTATATGTCGTGTATTTGCATTAGCAGCTTAATAGTTGCTATAAATGTAGCTGGTTTGACATCAGAGCTGGAGGTGCAGGCAGCATCATGTAGAAGCAACGTGCGTTGTGCCATGACACTGAGGAATACTTGGTCCAGGATGCACATGAGTTTCATTGCTACCAATGTGCAAGTAAAAATTGCTTAGGGGAGTGGATCTGTGGGCCTGTGTTCTTTTGCAGTGTTCCTGAGGCTTATCAAGCCTAAGCTGCATTCCCAGATTTGTCTCTTGCTGATACCGTCATGGCAGACTCAGACACATCATAGCTGCTCTGACTAAGTAACAGAAGGGCAAAGTTTCCACGACTGACGCTGCTCTTACTGCACAAAGCTAGACAGAGTGATGGGAGTTAATCACTGAAACACGAACAGACAGGACTAGCTTGTCATAATACGAAGCTATCAAACCACAGCTCTGTAAAACTCTTCAATGTTTTATCATGAACAGCTGTCAAACTCTTATAATTTCATGATTAATGCGTTGCAGAGTGGTTTCCTCCCTTACGCTGTTGCCTGTAGCAATTTTTTTAATGGAACTGGTCTTGGTCATATTTATTGAAAATGAGATACAATTCTGCATGTGCCTGTGTATAAATGTACGTAAAAGCACAAAAAGGAGGAAATAATTCTCAGACCTAGCTCCATGCATGGGAGGAGATCGCCTCACATGGTCTGCCTTCCGTCATGCCCCTTGGATGTCAAAGAAGGAGGGCTGTGAGCATTGTTAGAAATTTGTGTTAAGCTCCCTAGGCATAATTTCTTTTCTCCTCACGGTAACATCTGTGAATAGTGCTGCTAGGAATGGCTTCAACATCGTCTACTCCTGGGGAAAAACATAACAAAAAAGAGTTATCACATTAAGTATTATGACTTATTATCACAAGTATTATGACTTGTACACAGCCAAATTTGGGGAGAATTTAAATGTTGCTCAGTCTCTTTCATAGTGTTTCCACATGAAGGTAAGGGTGTGGGTCTTCTGCTTTCTCAGGGAACATCTGGGGATGCCCATGCAGAGTTAAAAAAGTCACATTGGACTTGAACCAAACTCTGTGAAACAAGATGGTAATTACATTGCTTACAACTCTGGCCACCAAGAGACTTGTAGGCTGTGCCCCAGAGGCCCCCGCTGTCCCTCCCAGGGCAATCTGGGAGCCAGCGACCCAAGGTGTATGGAAAGTCCCTGGACATTTCATTTGAACTGAAATTAATTCCCTTGAAAATTAGTGCTAAACAACAGGTATTGCAGGCTGTAATAACCACTGAGCTGCTCTTTGCCACAGTGGACTCCTGCCAGGACAGGATTTCCATCTCTTGCAAGATATTTCATATCAGTCTTGAGGTCTGGGACTCTTTGGACGTGCAGCTCTGTGGATTTGCTTGTTTAAGACTATTTGTGTTTCCTTTACGTTTGTAAGAAATAATAATACTTGTAAAAACCTTTGAAGAAAAGAAAACTACTGCTGGAGTCTGTTTCTTTTGGATTTTCTAAGAGGGTTTCTGAGGAGGGCACCTGCATGACAATATAATTAAGCAATGAGACATGACAGCTAGTCGTTTCAGGGTTATTATTGTATGCCTAAGGTGGCATTGCAGGCATGAGGCTGAAGGGCAAGTGGTTTTAATCACCCATTAAGTGCAATAATCCCTTTGATATGCACTGTCTGGAGAGACTTACCAAAAAGGAATTTATGAACAATATTAGGAGGAACAGACAAACTGGTGAATGCACTAGGTGTGAATATTAATGTGGTTATAACATCACTGACAGACACTCAAAAAGGCTTATTTGTGTCAACTTTTCCTCATTAAAGACACCCCAAAGGAGATATTTTTAATAAGCAAAATATTGCAAGGACTTCTTCGTGGTTTTGCTTTCTGCCTCCTTAAATATATGTCTTCTGTACTTCAAGCATAGATCACGTGGATATTAACGTGGATAAGTTCATCCCTGCAGTACAGATGAATAAAAATGCTGATGGCATGTGATGATACAGTGCCTGTCTGTAGCAGGCAAGCCTTCCATAAACCCCATTATTTGGGGATTCACAATCCTAGCTCATTTCGGTACCCTTGCCTGTCACTCTGCTCTCAAGGAGTGCAGTTCTTCCCAAGGAGAAAGTTCCTTCCTACTGCATGTGAGGATCAGTGGTGTGTTTTCCACATCTGTTTCAGCTCGTAGAGCTGGGAAATGAACTGTGGTCCTCAACGGCCATGCAGAAGTAGATGCCAAATTGCCAAGCTACTTCATCAACCTAGTAAAATATTTTGATTGGTTTTAAAGGAAGAACATAAAACATGGATATTTTCATATGAAATGGGTTATGGAAAGACATAATTTTAAAAAACCCCATAATTGTGTGAATTTTTTAAATGCAAAGCTTTGTGTTAATGTGTCACTAAGTGGAGAAATCTGGTGCCAACATAAATGTTAGTAATACGTTCATCATATTTACAGGTCTGGAAATATTTGCTTTTCCTTGGCCTCTTTTATGTATATTAATGCATTAAAATAATCATCAAAATGTAAATATGAGAGTTAAAATATCTTCTTCATCCCAAAATTGCTCTAAGCTGTATAGAAAAGAGCATTTTGCTGAATTGGCCCTTGTTTGAACTTAGGTTTGCATATTTTGTGCTGTATAGAAAAAGCTTCACCCTTTATTTGAAGTCAGTTTTGAGTGTGCAATTACCAGTCTCCAGTTTCCATCTGAACAATCAGGGTTCTCCTGTCAGTCCTGTTTGAGTACACATGGGTTGAACAATTAAAAACTTCCTGTTGTGGGTGCAGGGGGAGCTGTAGGGATTTTGTTTCATTAAAGAAGAGGGATAAAAATTGTAAACCTTAGAATGAAAATTGATGAGAACTGGATTTATTTTTTTTTTTCCCAGAAGATTTATGGAACTGCAGTATAGCAGAGCTGTTGTCAGTGGTTCCCGAAAAAGGAGAAAAGTATTAGTACTAAACAAAATGTATTCTTTGAACAGTACTGGAAGAATTAGTCTTGAAAAAATTGCCACAATTCCTCTGAAGAAAGGGTTAAAAAGAAATCTGCTAAAGTGTCCTTAGGGACAGGATAGTCCAGTTTTGAAAAAAGTCATTGTTATGCTAGTAATAGGATATGCCTTAAGCTTGTTCTTAAGTCTTATTTTCTTTACTGCAGGTTGAGAATGTTTCTCTCCATCATGTTCCATGCAGTTGTTCTGGAAAGGAATGGCAAAGCTGTGCAAGGCTTTGCAACAAAAAACCCCCTCTTCCTGTAAAGGCAAGACCCTGCCAAAATAAATAGGGACATCAGCAAATTGTACAGATGGTAATTTCTCTTAAACACGTGTGTATGTATTATGTATAATATGAATTTGAATATACAGTGCATATGGATGTGTGTATTTACATGCATTTGCATACGTATCAATATTTTCAAGAATATAGGTTCTGGAGCCTATATTAATCAATGCAAGCTTTCCTGGGAACTGAGCTCTCAGCACAGCCCAGCCTGCTCACAAGTTCAGCTTGCAGAATCCTGAGGTGGAGGTTGCTGTGCTGGGATGCAAAAGCTAATTTCTTAATCATGATTAAGTTACCAAAAGCAATGCAAGCTCTCGATGCCTGGAACAGCCAGATGAAAATGGCATGGTCTGGTGATTAGAAGGTTTTTTAGTAGGAAATAATACTTTTCTTGTCGCTGGGCTGCGCTGGCAGAGCGAGCGCAGCAGCTGGAACACATATGCAGAGTGTTTACTGCAGCGGCTCTTACACTTTCAGACAGAAGGAAATCCTGTGCAGGATTGGAAAGCGTAGAGAGCTGTCACCAGGGAATAGGCTGTCTGTGTGTCTCCATGAAATAAAAGCTGTGTGGACCACAGACCCTGCAGTGGGCACTTCCTGCCGCCTTTACTGCAGCAGCTCAATATTGCTTTTTCTTTCTGCTTTTCTTTTTTTTTTTCAATTTTGCTGGAAGATATCAAATCTACCAGTATTATCAGCAGAAACACCGATGAAGCTCAGGATTTACTTTGTATCAAACTTCAAAAATCTCTCTAAGGGTGGGGGTTTTGTTGGCTTCTGTTGCTGTTATCTGGCAAAAGGAGAACCTGCAAATTTGGCTATTGCTCAGATTGCATAGTTTAGGCTAATAAGACATCTGATATTACTTGAGGTGGTTTTTTTGATCGGTGTTTTTAAATTTTTTTTTATTTTTCTCAAACCTGTGTAGGTTTCTAAGTAGTATGAATGCTTTTAAAGCAGTAGCAAACCCTGGAACCCAAGGGCCGCTAACACAAGGAATGTTTCATTGTTTGCTGATCTTATAGCGATGACTGGTATCTGCTAATGAATAAGAAAATGCATTCATTATCCAAATAATTTTAATGATCCTAAATTAATGATGTGTTTATGTGACAGATTTGTGGGAGGGATTTCAAATATAATCATCATCAATCTGGCTACAGCCAAAATAAATTTTATGAAAAGTAAAACAAACTGTTGCACAGACAAAGTAGGCCTTCGGGGGCTGACACAATAATCTGTGTTTTCTTATTTAGCTGTGTATAATATTTCTCTTACTATCTTGTCCAGATAGAATCTCTATATATATAACATTGCTGTTAAAGCTTAGAGAAGTCAACATATGCCACTACCCAAAGGGGAGGAAAGAAAAACATGAAAGACAGAAATACATGCTTAAAATGTTTCTTCCAAAGGGGCAAGCCATGGCCAGGTACCTGTGTCAGACATGGTGCAATTGTAAAGGTGAGCATTAAACATAAAAGCTTTAATTTGAGGATGGTGGCTTTTCAACACGTGACTATGTTGGGATGTACGTTCTGGAAACCTCAGATGCTGCTGTCACCACTAATAAAATTATTGCAAGGTTCACACTTTTGGTGAAGTTCCTGCGTATGTTCTCTCTTCTACTGAGCGGAAAAGTCAGATTTAATCAGATGCAAGGGAGAGGTGGAGCCCCAGTTTCGGAAGCACGGGAGCGGCGCTGATCCAGGAGCAGTGGCCTATAGCCCCAGCCCGCGCCATCTGTTCCGGCCTGGGCTCAGTGACACGCAGTGGGTGGGGGACGTCGTACTGGTGTCTGGGTGATGGTGATCCAGCTGGGAAATGCTGCTTTGGGCTGAGGTGCTGAAGGCTACCGAGCACAGCAGCTGACTCCCCGTGGACATGCTCCATTATTCAGTATCATTGACAAGGAAAGGCCTAAATTCCTATTTGCACGCTCCAGTAAAAATGCATCAGTAATTTTTAATTGTCTTAACGCTGTTCTGCAAATATGTTTCAAGGATATTTTTGCCTGATAAAGGGCTTTTGGGTTGCTGAAGGCATGTCACCATCTTTCATTCACAAGTTCAAATGTACTACATATAGCTGCCAAAATATCTGCTTTTGCAGCCTTGTCCAGCTTTCCTGCTCTCGTTATTGGTTTACAGTCAGTGTAATGGGAGTATGTGGCTGTCATTCAAACAGATGAAAACCTTTGGCATTGAAAAGATATCAAGGGGTCCCTGTTTTTTAAAGGAAACATACCCCTTTCTACTATTGCATGATTTCTTGATCAGATAAATCCCATCTTGTGCTAACGTTTAAATTAAATGCACTGCTTTCTGACCCAACAATAACAAAAGCAAACCCACTCATTGCCAAGTACCACAAGCTCTTAAAATACATACAGACAGTGCGATGATATTAGTAGGGAAGCAGATATCAGGTTTTGTCTGACAAAGCAAACCACACAATGGAACATGAGAAGGGCTGTGCTTACTGACTTCAGGATGAAATGAAAGACAGAAGCCCTATCAAAAATTATACTAATAATCTAATACTGTACATTCATATGGAGACTTGGCCTGGAATTTCTCAAAGATGCTTCACAGAGAAAGACATTTTAATCTTATCTCTCCATCTAGGTGACGGAGTAAAGAGGTTAAACAAATTGAACTCCAGTTTCAGAAAAAGCATTTTCTAAGGTGTGTTTGGCAAAGACTCTCTGAGAAACTAGGTTGTATTGCAGCAGGAAAAAGATACAACAGTAGACTGGGTAATCACAAAACTTCACCAGAATTCAGTAAATTGGACAAAGCTTCACTGTGTGCTTGCCCATGTTTTGAACTCTCCTGTTAAGCATCTCTACTGGCTATGTTTAAGGATATGAGGAGGTGCTGGGGTGGACTTTTGGTCTTGCCTACTGTGGCTGTTCATAGCAGAGTTGGAAATAAAGCTTGACTTGCACTTTTCTTTCTTCAAGCCTGTAGTCATCATGGATAAACACACATTCACAATCCATAATTTGCTAACATGTTGATAATTCTTTCTTTTCAAAACTAGTGGAAAAATGTTCAGACATTATAATACAATTGACAGGAAGGCTGAGTTTCCTGCCTTACCTGTTACTATTCGTATATATATATATGTATATATATAGATCATACCTGCTGTGAGAGGGGAGATAACTGAGTTCTGTGTTTTAACCAAAAGAATAAACTGTGGAAACAATAATGTTCCAGCCCTGGTAGATGCATGGTGATTTCCAACAGCAGAGCTCAGCTGCATCAGCAGTTTCTCTGGCCATATCTATTGTGTCGGAGGGTGTTCTGCACCAGAGGGGCACCTGGTTCTTTCTGGATCTCAGTAAGAAAGACACAGCTGAAAACAACATAATTAAATTTCTTTGAAAATAATAAGATAGAAATAGGAGAAGGAATATAGATAGTGAGTATATCTTACATCGCCTTGAGTGCCAGGAATCCTGCTTCTTTCCTGTATCAGATGAATCCTGCTTTTCTTCTCTTTGCCTGCTGATGTTCATAGTAATTTGCAATGTCATCTTCATTTGCATGGAGAATACACAGGGGCTGATTGAGTGATGATCCTTTTTTTTAATCCTGGGCAGATTTTGTTCTTCTTTTCTTTTTAAAAACCTGGTGTATTACCAGACCTTAGCACATGGTCTTAGACCTTAGCACAGAGAGCCTTCTAATGGAAGGCAAACTGGTCTTGACTTCTGTGTTAAATTGTAAGGTTATGCAATACTATGTATTTTGGACATCCATAACAGTCTGCTTCCTTTAGCCTTTGTTGTAGTCTTATTGATAATAATTATTTTTTAATCCAACTTAAAAAAAAACAAACAAAGAAGCTTGAGTATTGGTACATTCTCTAATTGCATGCTCATGATAGGTCTTGAACCAAACTTCTGGAAGATTCACAGACATCTTAAATACCAAGGAATGGCTGGTTCAGCTTTGGTTGGTGGTGTGAAGGACATTGGTAAATAGAGTAAGCTTATTTGTATGCTAGAAATCCATCTAGCACAGGAGGTATATTCCTTACTGAGGAGTTAAGGAATTCTTTGTACAGAAGCCAATCTCTTTCTCAAAGTGTTAAGCTCATCTGTCTGATATTTTCCATGCATTATCAAGCTGTTGTCTTCAACTGTTTTGTTGAAAATCTGCAGTAAGGATGCTCCTGGGAGCATCAAGGATTCAGTCAAGACAATAAAACCTGGATGCCCAGATATTTATCATGGAAACAGACTCTAGAATGAATTTCACTCCTGGTATAACTGCATCTGTGACCTGATAAAGGAAATAGAAAGCTTTGTGGGAAATTTATCCTTGTGCCTTGCTTGAGTTCTTTCTGTTAATGAGTGAGCTTAAGTGCTACTGCTGTTATGTAAACAGGAATTAAACACAGGTTGTGTAAATACATTGCATTTGAATATTTGTGTGAATTTGATTCACTGTCAGTGATTAAATGGCCTCACTGCTTGATGTCCACCAACTGTGCACAGAACCAGCCAAGGGTTTGTTTTTGAGTTATAACAAGTTAAAGTGTATAGTACTATTTTGATAGTGCATAAATTCGGTATTTGTGGACATACTGTTTTTGAAACAGGCTAGAATACAGCAGGTGCTGCTGATGGAGAGTGACTCTACCTCCACAACAGGGTGCTGTGCCACAGAGGCAAAGCAGGAAGTCATATGCAGTGGGATGGTGTTCTGGCCAAGAGAGTTCAGCGCACACAGATTATGGGGGCATCATCTTCTTGACAGTCTTTGCACACTCCAGGAAGCAACTTGTGGCACTCTTGAGCCTTGCTTTTAGGATTGACAATCTTTGGCCGAAGTGTAAATCCCAGCCATTTGCTATCTGTCACTGCTTAAAGTTTACCAGGTGTCAACCTTCTTGCATTTCAAACACGGTGTCAGCTTCTATGTCAGACCCTTTGTTCTTCTGCGCATCTCTTGTCAGTGATAGGTTGTTCTCAATAACAGAAGAGAACTATTTCCACCATGCTAACTTTTGCAAGCAATGCAACTTCAGCATCCTCTTTATTTTTAAATTCAACCATGGAAGGGATTCTTCTGCCCCTGTGGATCAATTCACAGCTATTCTGTGAGTTAAAGGAAAGCATTTTCCTTCTCAATGGAGCTTTTGTGTTGGTAAATACTTTTATGGAATAGATGGCACTTTTGGAGGATCACAGTGGAAGGCTCTGCCTCAAGGAAATCCAGCCTCTTTTCTGGATCATCATCAAAGCTCTTCTTCAAACATCCATAAGGTTGGTAAGAGACAATAGGAATAGGAATACACAGCATTATTTAATAGGGGGGGAAGACATTTGTTTGATATTTGATTTTGTTGAGTTGAGATACAGGTAAGAATTAGTGGCCTTTTACATGCTGATTTTGGAACAAAAATTTCTTTTTAATTATGCCTAATGAGTAAGGAGAAAAATGTTTAAGGGAAGCTGTGAATCAGAATCTAAACAGAAAGTAATTTTATGCAGTGAATGATATACTAATCAATATGAAGTTTCAATTTTGATCTTAGAATTAATGAGCTCTGCCTTTTCTTCTTGGTAGATATTTAAGGCCTGCCAAAGTCTTAAATGGCAAAAGTAATTTCTTTTTTATCAGCTCAGTTACTTCTTTTTTTAGCCATTTACAATATCCAGCTTATTTTGCTGGAAATACTAGTAGTTCTTGCATTAAATTTGTAAGGAAAAAATTGCAGAACTTTTTTTCATAGCCATGATTTTTGATGTATGGTTCCAGATGTAAAGAAGCTGTATTGTGTGTTCTGAGGTTTTCCTATTGAGCATTTCTGAAATTTCAGAAATGAACACTAAGTAGGTCGAAAAGATACAGTATGGGGTGCATGAGAGATGTTTTTGACACAATAGGGTCAGAGAAGTTAAAGACACGTTCTTTGTTGGCAATTTTGGCAGAAATACTGAAACACAATGTGGGAACTGCAAACCTTATGACATTCGGTAAAATGTGAAAAGCTTCATGTCTGTAATATATGACTTGTTGTCATGTATATGAGTTGGTAGCTTTTGCACAATATATAATGAATCTCACTTTTTTTGTCTGAAGTTTGAAAAGATTTTCCCAGTTTAAATAACTCATGCTTGAAGTGCAGTGTGAATTTAAAACTCCCTACTGTCTGAGTGTAAAAAAGTTCATTTCATGATGTGGCAAATAATTTAGTCTGTATTCTTACCTCAATGAGTCCTTATAAAATTGTGAACCGTTTTGAGAAGCCTTTGCTATCTAAATGAAGGTTGTATAAAGAGAGGCATGTATAAAAACAGGGAACCAATTTCCCAGCTATGTCACTGGAACTTGAAGTTTTATTATAATCCCCCATTACTTTGCTGTGTCTTTTATGTGCTGCTCTGGTGTGGGCTGCAATAAATATAACACAAATACACTTTTCTGCTTTTGTCAGCTGAGCTCCCCTGGTTTCCACTGTTGGAATGCAGCATTGTGTTTTGGGAGGCAGCGTCGGCTTTTCAGAGCCATTTCAGAAAAAGGTTTGTAAACCTTTTCTTTGTAATTTTGTTCATACTGTATTCAACTATATTTGCACTGAGGGAAGTGGGAAGCTCCAACACACTGGCTACATTGCACTGGAGATGCCCATTTGACTGGAAGAGGGACCATCTGCATGACAGCAGGGAAGGAAAACAGCCAGGGCAGTGAAGACACCTAAAACCAGCTGTACTGGATCCAGCCAAAGACTTGTGTTCTGAATAAGGCAAATCCAGAGATAATTCACCTGTGATATGTACTGTAGTGCCATTGCAGGAACATGACAGCGAAACTTAGTCTGAAACCTTAGTCACAGTAAAAAAGGTGGAGCTGGATTCTTGTCTCTAGTGCCCAGTGAGGACAAGAAGCAATGGGCACAAGTTGAAACACAGGAAAATCCATTTAAACATAAGGAAACACTCCTGTCCTGTGATGGTGATCAAACACTGAACATTGGAATGGCTCTCACAGAGAGATTGTGGAGTCTTCATCCTTGGAGGCCTTCAAAACTCAGCCCTGTTTAGAACAGGGGGCTGATCTAGATGATTTCCTGAGGAAATCCTGGAAAGCTGCATGTAGATGTGCCAGGAATTTGAGCATATGCTAATTCGGGTGCCACCAGTGCCTACAACTCTTGTCTTCCTTTTTCTGTTTCTATTTCTGGTGCTTCCAGGCACAGACATACCTCTTCCTTGTCCATTCATGCAGTCTTAGCATTTCTATTTCAAATTTCTCCACCTCAGCAGTCTTTAATGTACTCCCATGGACTTTCATGACTAAAGTCTGTATCCATGGGTTTAATAACCCTGGGTGAACTGCTATTTTCACTTATTAATTTGTCAAATTGTTTGTTGTACGTATTTATAATTGGAGGCTTCTTCCTTTGACAACATTGGCAATTAATTTACGATAAATCCCATGGGGGATAAGTTCTTCCTTTCATTTGCTTTATAGCTGCTGCCCAGGAGTTTGCTTTGGCATCCCCTGGGTCTTGTGTCAGGAGAAATAACAAATAATGGGCCCGTATTAACCTTTGTCTTCCAGTCATGGTTTGAAGACTCTAGTCCATCAGTCATTTCTTTTCCAAACCGAAGAAGCATAGTCCATTTCCTCTCTTCTCTTCCAGAAGTCACTCCACACTGCTGACCGTCCTTCTTGCTTTTCTCTGTTCTTTTCCTGGCCTGTCAGATGATTCCTTCAGTAGGAACTAAAGGTGTGCACAACACAGGTGGGCTGAGGTGCTGAATATAATATTGTGTTTGTATTTGTGTATTTTGTTTGTAATTTTTCTCTATTCCTTTCCTAATAACTCCTAAAATTCCATTTCCTTCATGTGCCTTTACTGAGCACCACAGTTTTCAGCTCATTTACTCCTTCAAAGAATCTGAACAGATCTGTTCTGCATTTCATCTCTATGATGAAGGCACCAAGATTGACATCCCAGATTAACCCTATATATATATGCAACTGGGATCCCAGATTGCTTCCTGCCAAGTTGCCCAATAAGCAAGTCAGGCTTCCTGATTTGTACTTTCCTAAATTTCTTATATGCCTACTCTGAAAGGCAGTGTCATGTTTGCCATCTTCCCTGGCTATGGTTCTGACAGATGTTCAGACTGTAAATTGTACCAGCTAGCAGTTTGAGAATTTCACATATGAATTTCCTCAGGACTCCTGGGCAAATGTCACCTGCTCCAGCCAATTTGTTACTGTTTTAGTGATCTATTTTAAGAACTTTTCTCCTGACTTTACAATTTGAGACAGTTCTTCCAACTCATTCTGCTGTAAAGAAAGAATCCTCTGTTAGTTTCTCAATAATGAATCACAGAGAAGCAGTTTTTTTGCCTAACTGTACTTCTGCAAGTGCTCCTATTAGACTGTGATTATCTATCAGCCCTAAGGGCCCTCTGGCAGGCTTTCTACTTGTGATGTTTTAGAAATAGATTCCTATTGTTAGTTTTTACTACTTTAGAAAGTTCTTTCTCAAAGTCACATTTGTCCTTTCATACTCTGGTTTTACTTCTGACATGTCTTAATTTAACTATTTCATGGTTTTCTCCGCTGTGTACAAACTGCATGTTTTGAAACATGCCTTCTTGTTTCTAATATTCCTCTTTACTCTGGTGCTTAGCTATACTGTTTTTCGATCTCACTTTCTTCAAAATCTGCAGCCAGCCGTGTATTTTTACCAAAACACCTCTGTGCCACTTGTTAGTAATTTTGTTGGTTCTTTTTAATACTTTCTGTCTAACTTACCAATTAATTGTTCCTGGTTGAGGTTTTCAGGTTTGATATCTTAAGTCCTCCAAGGAGATAGACTGTGAATACATCGTGGTCAAGATTTTCAAAGGTAACATTTTGAATCTCTTCTGGGTTGATAAATGAATCAACCAACAGTTTCTCATTTTTGGAAGTTTTCTGACCAGTAGCTTCAAGAATACAGTCACTGCAGGAAACAGCACTTGTCCATGTATCTGAGACCATCAGGTTGCCTCAGTCCTTTGTGCTTTCTGTCCCTCTCGTGGCTCTGATCTCACTCAGCATGTCTTCACTGAGAGGGTGATATTTTTGTCATCCTGTCTTTTCCCAAGTACCAACCCCTTGCTGTCAGCTTTTGAACCCAGACACCCTAGGTCAGTCCTTGCACTGTTAGACTTCTACCATTTGCAAGGAAAGAAGTATTTACTTGTGGCCTTCTTGTCTATTTTACATAAATGGGACTTCATTATTTAAATGCTATTGAAAAGCCATTATTTCCTATTAGAGTTTTATTGGTATCAGACCTAAATTATGTTTTTTAAAAGGATAGAGAGCTTTTATTGCTTTCCCAGGAGGGGATGAGTCATTCCAATCTTTGTGCTCTTTCCACAGCCTTTCATTTTAAAATTCCCCTGACACTCTTCTAACTTTAAGTGCCTACAATGTGACTTTTTTTGATGTAGACAAGAGATTGCCTTTCCTCTGTAGGCCTATTTCAAAAGTGTCCTTGGGTACTAATTGTTCCTCTTTCCTGATTAGTCCCTATTCCCTGATCAGAGAGAGAGAGCACTTAAGCAAAGTGCTAATTTATAGAGCATTTCAGTAATTATGTACCAGTTGCCGAGGTTAATGTACATCCTCTGTTAAACAAACATCTGTTGCAACAGTGGAGTGGAACTGGTCTCTCCTGGAGTGCAAAAGGTTGTGCCAGAGCTCGAATTAGAGCTATCAGCCTGAATTAGTCATGTTGCTTGCAGCACAACTGGTTTGCTCAGAGATATCTCTTTTATCTCCACAGGACAATGCACTGGTTTACGTAATCACACCATGAATTCCTTGGAGAGCACATGAGTAAAGACAGATATCCAAAATGGAGTTCACAGCCACCAGTGGTTCTTGGTTCTATGAGCACTCTCCAAGCAGGAAATAGTTTAAGTCCAACAATAGGAAACACAGAGAAGATATTGAGGTTAGAAAATATGTTTCTCAGTGAGTAATATATATTTAATTCAAGACTGGTAGATGGTGCCTCTGTGGGACCAGTATTAACAATTCAGAAAATTCCTCTGGGGTTTGTTACCAACACCATCTGTTGAATGTCTTAGATGTAGCAAAAGCACTTGACATGAGATCAGGGATGTAGAAATTGAATGGCTATTTTGATTATATACACACTTGCAGGATACCACAAAGGCTTACATAATAAATTATTATTGCACAGCGTTACAAGAACTTCATACATGCACTGACTTCTTTTTAATGTTGACTAGTTTCCTGTGTGATGAGAAATTTGACTGACATCACTGGTGAATCTGGACCTAGGAACTTTCAGAGAAAGTATCCCAGGCCCATGAATGAAGACAGAACTATTGACATCTTTTTTATTATTTGTCTAACTATCAATTCATATTGCAGTCAGCATAGATGTGAAGATTTGGCCTGTTCTTTCTAACTCTGAAGTATCTAACTCAATTCCACATTAGTAGAAAAGACTGAAAATTATCTATTAAACGTATCTGCAAAATGTTGATCCATTTGAAACAGTCGATGAGGATAAAAGACACTTTCCTGGCTGAAAATGTGACTGTATGTCTTGTACTCCTCCTGGAGGTAGATACAATTCCTTAAACTTGGTATCTCACTGACTGGTCTGGTAAGTAATGAAGACTGAACAAGATGAAAAAATTTGGGAATATAATTCATTACTCTAGGACCTACATATCCAGTAAATGTCCAAAAACATCTGTAAAATATTTTTGGAGTGAATGAGCAAAATGTCACTGAATGTTGCAGTGAAGGAGAAAATGAGAGTTCATTTCCAGGCTCAACCTGGCTTGCTGCTTCCTTGTAATAAGAGACCATTTCAACACAGGCAGCTTATAAATAAAGTCTTCTCATTGAATGTGGAAAATATTGCACACGTTGTGTAATGTATATGTTAAATAAAAAAGTCTCCCTTGTTGGATTGGCAGCTTGAGACTGCTCCATTAGCTCAACAGCAGAGTTGTGGGCCCCTTGGCCCCATCCCATCAACCCTAGCTTGGCTTGGGAAGTTAATTTTGAATTTGGCATGGGCACAAATTTATTTAAGGCAATGTTTGTTAGGTTCTTGCTGGTGGATGGAAAATACTGCATTTGATGCCCAAATTGTGACCTCCTGTGTAGAACTTCAGCAATGACTTAAAACTAAGAATAGGAGAAAATATAAAGTGTAGACGTAGATGTACTCCAACATTTTCAGCTACTATGGCTTCAGCCAGCTAAAACACTCAACAGCAGAGCCCACTAGATAAAATCCTAGTCCTACAAGTTCCTTTGTAGTTGGGCCCTAAAATTCCTTTTCAGGAAAAGCACTTTGAACTGAATTTACTAAACAAAAGGGGTTAAAAAAATAAGATTTTGCTGGATCTAAGTTGCTCCAAATTAATTTCTATTTCCCCTTCAGTCAGAGTTAGCTGTCAGGTACTTTCACGGACTTTTCTTTGAGCATGTGCAATTTTCTGTTCCCTTTTCTTAAAAATAAATTGACGGTGTTTCTGCACTACTAACTCAATCTACCCTTCAGCAATTTTGCCCTCTTGCCTAGCTCTTTATTTTGTAGATGACTAATATTGTCTCTCCTCATCTTTCTCACCCTCATCTTGCTTCCAGCTCTCATAAACACTGTCATTGCCTTGGTTTCTGTGGCCCACATAGCCTTTGACCAGACTAACACTGTTACAGAACCGTGATACCATTGCTGGGGAAGCAGAGGAACTTTAATAACAAGATCCTTTTATGAGAGAAGGTAGTCTTTCTGGGAAAGAACAAATAAACTTGCTCTTTGTTTTGAAATTTCTTCTGTTTATTTTCAGCTAAACCCCGTATTTTTCCCATGTTGTTAATGTTTTCAGGTGCCTTTCTTATTTTTTTATGGTTGCTATGACCTTAACATCCATCAAAGCTGAGTAGCTAAAATTGATTCGGTTTAGACATAGCAGTAGAATGAGTCATGTCAGTAAACTTGTTCAACCATTTACTGAAGTCTGGAGCCTCATATGTGTTTGCAGTACACACGTGCTTAAGAGGAGCCTTTCTTGATGGCTGCCCTGACAAAGACATTCTTTGGGTCCCTTTCCACGTGTGACTTATTCCTGCTGCTGCTGAGCCCTTGTGACTTCGCTCTGACTCGTGATGTTTTGGCATCCACAATGACTTGGTGAAAGAACCCAAGGGTAGGTCTTAGTTTGCCAAGGAGGAAATAAGAACAAAACCCCCAAGTTACCCTTTGTGCCCTTGAAGTTGGAGAAAAATAGGGGTAGCATGCGGGCAGGTAGGTCAGAGAAATTGATGTATTGACACTCTCTTGAAAGAAATACAAGTCATATGGGCTATATGGGTTCCCCATGAGAAGCCACATTTGTTTATTATGATGTCAGAGATGAAGATGCTGAACTTGGATTGCGTCATGCATTAATCCAGCAGGTGAGCCCTGGTTTTATTAGAAAATTAAGAAAAAGACATAGTTAGAAATCATATTTATTTAGCTAAAATCCTATTAACTTGTTTCAAGGTGAAATCAGCTATAGTTCTTTGCCTTCAAACAAACAGAAGACAACCTGGCTCATTTTAATATTATATGGCTGAAACTTTTAAAGGTTATTTATGTCTAGGCTATGGTTGCTACAAATGACTCTTGCTCAGATATACTGTCAAAAGATTCAAGAACACAGAAAGTATTTTTGAATACTTCGGAGGTACAGATGGGGTAGTTACAGTTGTTCTGGAAAGTATGTATCTGAATTTCATTAATCTTAATCATTCAACCATACTTTTCTAGGAAAAAGACACACTGCCACTGAGTGCCCAGTTCTTTTGAGCTCAGTTATCCTGACTACATGAACAAAGAGCTGCAAACAGACTACAAGTCAGCTCTAGCAATACCTTTAATTTGGTGGTCAGCAAATTATAGGAAATGCTCTTCCACTAATCTTGCCAATATTCCCACAAACTTTCTCCCAGTAACCACAATACTTGTGCTACCCAAATCACTGTAGTTCCTTGAGCTGCATTTCCAAGTGGCTGACTGGCGGCTGTTGAAGAATGTCTTGAATGTAGATGGGTGGGTGTCAACAGTGTGACTGATTCTCTGTGGCAGAAAGTCCATGCGCAGTGCTTGCCCTTAAAGACGTGCGCAAATAGGCCATGGTAAACACCAGTATGTTGGCTTTTTCTGGTGAGACTGCTCTAATAGAAGCACATGGAAAACGTGGCCTGCGTCTTCCTGTTGAATGATAGAAACAGTTACTGTTGCTGCTTTTGAGCTAAGGAGTACCTGTAAAATTGTATTCACTGGTGCCTCCAGGGAACGGGGAAGTTTTAAGTGGTTTGGAGAACATCTGAGATGCAATTTACAAGTATGCTGATATCATGAAAAATGAGGAGCCTTATGAATCTCACACATGGATCTAGTAAGTAACCTTGACCTCCTGTAGCCCTTTTAGCAGAACTGGAATACAACAATATAGATTTTCTGAAGAAGCTTATTTTCTTGTAATGTGTCTGTCACAAAGACAGCATAGCTGAGCTTCTGAATACAAATAGCAAATATTAATTGCCAGACTTCAGGGGAATTCTGCTGATTTGTTCAGGCTATCATCTCAGGATCTCAAGCTTGGAGGAGATACCAGTGCAATCTGATGCAAAGGAAAACAGCTGAGTTTTGCACACTACAGCCCAAGTATCTGTGGGGATCCACTGAAGCAATGCTGGCTGTAGTGAAACACTTTTAAAAGCAGCCTTGAACTAGTCTAGCTACTTTTCCGTGTGTGGCACATGTAAAAAAATATCTTTGTGCAAGTTCAGTGGTATTCTTTGGCACACTGACATTTTTGTAAATTACATTTTTGCATTTAATATTTATGTGGAATCTGTTTGTATGTTAGTGTTTATGATGGGATAGCTTCAAAAGGTTTGGAATTCCAGATTCAGCTAAGCATTTAAAAGGTCAGAGGCTTGTCCAAGGCTTATCCAACCTCTCAAGTATGAAAACCCAGAGTGGAAACAGTCTGATGGGAATAACATATTGCGATTAAATGGAGCCTGTCTTCTAACCCCTTTTGTTCCTTTTTTTCTCACCTCCATTTCCTCATTTCTGTGCCATTCCTGAAGCAGGATCATCCCTTAGACCAGGCCTTAATGCCCTCTTAAATCATACATTTCCTAAGGACTGATTACTTCTACAAATCCCACAGATGCTAAATCAGGTCTGCTGTACTCAAGTTTTTACCCTGCTACCCAGGACTGTTTTATATCTACTGCATTATGTGATTTTTGCACTGTTTTATTATTTTTTACATAAACTTTTGATTGAAGGAATACATCTTATTCCTGGAGTGGAAAGCCAATAAGGCTGGTGGCTCCTGCATCCAGCAGAGCATTTTTGTAGTTCTGTAGAGGCTGCAAAGGAAATTGTGTCTCTTGTCCAAGAAAGTTTGCCCTTACCGTAGGCAACTCAATCATCCCTCTGGGAACACACTGGGAAAGCACTCTTTGCTCTCCAGCATTATTTTGATGTGGATGTGAGAAAGAGGAAAAGAACAAAATGAAATAAAAATTTTAAAATATTTCTTTTCTCAGGCTGTCTAGTTGGGTTTTTCTGGTATTTTCTGCTTATAGTTAAGGTGGAAATAATGGCAAGAGAAATTCCTTGGTGACTTTTTGGTTCCTACACCTGGAGCCCCTTGTTACAGAGGAGAAGACAGATCTTTAAAGTCTGAGTTAAATTCAATTCAGGATTTATACAAGTTTTGGATTAATTTGGAATCCAGATAATCTAGTTCTGAATGCACTCAGTCTTTGGTGAATTTGCATTTTCTCTTTAAAATCCAAATTATTGACAATTCTTTCTCCTCATTAAAAAAAAAAAAAGGCTGATACAAAGTACCTCACAACAACAAAGCATTTAAAACCTGATTTGGCTTTTTACCATCTGAAATTCTGTCCCAGAAGGTAGTGGTGCCATGTGGGATGGGACTGCTTTGTCTGTTCTCTCCAATGGGGCAAAGCAACCTCTTACCTGCTCTCCCCTTTCTCACTCTGCTTTGTTTCTCCTTCTTTGACGGGTAGGTTTTTAATGCTGATTATTTTCTAGTTGATTTTGTTTTGTTCTAATTGTTCCTTTTGTCACCTCAAAACCCCATGATGTGCAGGGTCAGCAAAGAAGGCAGAGGGAGATTCTTTTTCTCTGAAACTATGGGCACAATGAGAAAACAGTACCCACATGGAAACAACCACCACGTCTGTTTTCTTTACTGAAATGCCTTATTCTATGAGAGCATATAAAAAAGCAGAGTGCCACAAGTTTCATGAATAAGTTCTCACAGAAAGTGTACACAATTAGGAAAATTGTTCCTCCACTGATATTTGTTTTTCCCTTTCTCTCTGAGTGGTAGCCTTAAGCCTATGTGAATTACCATGACAGGGAAGGAAAAAAGCTCTCTTTCTGAATAGTACTAAAGTGTCTCTGGAATCTGCTCTGTGTGAGGAAGGCACAGACAGCAGCTTTCCTCCAACAAATTAGTTTGGTAAATAAAATGTGTGACTGCAAAAGGCAGGGGAAAAAAAGGAAAAAGGGATGCAGCCATCAGTCAGACTCATTTAAAGAATGGACACACACCAAAGAGTCCATGGTCATCCACAAATTATATCATATTTTAAAAAGTTTACTTCACTACAATATTTGTGACAGAACATAATGTTTGTGGTATGCTACCCAAAGAATGCATATTTTAAAAAAATATGCCAAATAATAGGAAATTTGCGGCCTTTTATTTTATAAACCTCTTTCCTTCTTTTAGACTCAGTGGGTCAGAAACTCACTGCTGTAAACTACACAGAACCATTGACTTGTAATTTATAACAACTGGGAAGATGGTCTAGGAAGAGTCTAAGCAGGGTTTGAAATCCTTACTTCTGTCTACAGTGGTTTTCATCTTTCTATACAGGACAAATAACAAAACTGTATCTGAAATAGGGAATAAACTGTGCTAGTGGGCATGGGGTTGACCTAAGCCAATATACTCCCTTACGCATGTATGCTCTGGAAAGGCTGTTTTTAAAGGGTTTGGGGGTTTTTTGGTAGGGTTTTTTTTTTTGAGGCAGAGGTGAGAAATCGTTTTGGAGGTTATAGTGGTGTTTCCAGATACAACAGTCTCTGCTTTAGCCTTAGGTGGGGGAGTTTTCCATTTCCCTTTCAGCTTATATTAAATTACTTTGCTTTCTTGTCATAGGCATAATCCTTTGATGAGAAAACCTTGACGGCATTTCAGAAGAGGAAGAAAGCCCGCCTCTGCAGGGTCACCAGAGACTGGCTATTACTAATTGATTCTACATGGAGAGCATGCAGTGGTGACAGCCATCAGTCTGAAACAGTGAGACAAAGAGTTTTTGACCTTCTTTGAAGTGCTGTGTGCAGGAGCTCTTGGAGATATAAAAAGTTTCTCTTTGCCTGCTGAGGTCTTCTGTGCCGCAGGTCGTGTCAGGGTGATTTGTTCTGTGCGTGTTGGGAAGGATAAGGATGGAGGGATGACCCTAGGGGGGGCAACCTCTAGGTGTAGCACTAAACTCACTGCTTAGGTGGAGGGGAGCTGGTGAGGCCACTTGACCCTAAGATGTTTCTCAGTTTTAGAGCAATCCATGCAATGGCCTTGAGATGCCCTTTGATTTCACTTCGAAATCTGTCCAGTGGAACAATTGGCTGCAAGTGCAAAATCATCATTTGTCTTGCCTGGTGCTGATAGGTGAGATTCCCAATGGGAATGGAGCTATGCTCTTGCTAGTTCAGCCTGTGTCCCAGGCATGGGCAGTGAAGAGGTGGTGGGAGAAGAGCAATTTCTGGCGCAGTGAACAGCACAGATCCGGAGGAGCTGAGTACGCCAGCAAGGCTCTCGGGGCAGGTGCTCCCCAGTGCCAGCAGCCTCCAAGCAGCCAGTGCACTGCAGAGGTTGCCCCAGGTCTCAGTAGATGTAACCCAGACTGCATCCTGCTCTCCCAAACCAACTCCAGCTCTCTCTGCTGGCACTTGCAAGTGGGTTCTCAGCTCTCCTCTTCTGCAGCTGTGACAGGAAAGGTTTCTGCAGCCTGGTGCAGAGTATGCAGCATCCTTTTGGTCTGCCCCTGTCCTCTTTTTTTGCGAAGTGGAGGCAAGAAGATTTCAATTTTTTTTACAAGGCAATGAAATCATCCTTTTCTGGGAAAATTATTGCCAGCCTACCTGCTGTCTGCTGCAGCCTGGTGCAGTACAGCAGCAATTTATTTGCCCTTGGGCAGTATTTTTGCAGTGTGGACACCATCCATGGCAGCAGAAGAAACCTACACTTGGCGTGGAGAGTGGTACTCCATCTTTCCTGCTCTTCTTTGAGTGATCCAGCTGTGCACCCCCAGCAGTGCCCACACAGGGGTGCAGAAGGCTGGGGAGGGACGAGCATCCTGCTGCTCCAGTGGGCCTGTTTGCTGGGCTAGCAAAGAAAATAAACACTTTCCAGAAATTGCTGCTGATCCAAGAGATGAAACTGAGAAGCTGATAATAGTGAGCGGTTATGAAAGGCGTGTGATGGTAATGCTGTACCTTGGCAGCCTCCTCTCAAAAGAAAACAGGACATTCCTGGCACACCAGGTAACACTTTACTTTAGAGTTACTACCACAAAAGGCTGACTAACTTCTAAAACACAAACAAAACAGCCAGCCCCCATTGTGAGGACCAGATAGCAAAAAATTCAGATACTCTGTACAAGTTAACGGGGGCTCCTGTAAGTATGAAGAGTGATATGTTTAATGGAGTCTGACCTTTAGCTTTGGGATTGCATTTGTTCATTGTACATTAGTTACTTCATATAGTTAATCACAAATGAAGCTATAAATGTCATACTTGTCTCCATATGACCTAACCATATATTTACAGAGAAATGTCATTGAATGTTGGGAGACTTATAAAATGGAATGAAATTATGCTTGAAAATTATGTTTGTGAGGAAGGAATAACTGATTGGACTTAACAGTCTTGCATGATTTCAAAATCTAGATTTGAGCCTGTATATAATAAACATTTGTCTTGGACTCATTTCAAGTAGATTTTTGTATCTTATGAATGACATGATTTAGAAGTTCTTTCCCAATCAGTAAACTTGAAATTAACCACAGCACTCACATCTCAGAGTTTCAGAGTTCAACTGAAAGGTGTTTTCAACAGCAGTATTTAAAATTATCCCGGTTTGATGATTGCCTCTTCTGAACTTTATTAAGAGCAGCACAGGCTGTGGTAGCTGTGTCATGGATGGAGCAGGTCAACACCCAAGGTTTTCAATGAATAGGAAGTTTTGATGTTTTGTGATTT
The DNA here is from genome assembly GCA_013397865.1 of Struthidea cinerea. NCBI lineage: Eukaryota > Metazoa > Chordata > Aves > Passeriformes > Corcoracidae > Struthidea > Struthidea cinerea. The sequence continues at coordinate 575,026 of VZTI01001559.1, read as the reverse complement.
GATCTTCTGAAAGTAAGTGCGACAAGTAAATTCGTAAATAAACTTAGCAAGACTGAAGATTAATTATTTTATTCCTATTAGTATTTTTATTTGACTTCTCCACCAAAAAAACCAATCATTTACGCAGCTTTAATTCTGATGACGTGAGATTTCTTTTACAGAAGTATTTGCTTTTTATTTATTTATGTTAGTAAAAAACCTAAAATGCCTTGCCTGAAAGGAAAATATTTAGATTGGAATTGAAGTTCTTTGCTACTCTGTAGGAATGAGAATTGCCTCTGTGGGTAGGCTCTGCAGCCAGATGGCATTCAACATATTCTAAAGTCAGAGCTTTTCCAGAGAGCCCCTCTGAAAAAGGAGAAGCTCTTGTACAACAACTTGTCAGGTGAAGATCCACAAGTATTAAGGAATTCTATTTCCACTGTGTGTTAGACTTTGCTTGACTATTGAAATAGTTTCTGAAATATTTAAGCTTTTTTCTAAAACAACCATTTTGGAAAGATAACATTTTTTTCTTACAAGCTGCAAGGGAAATATTCCAACATTCTGTTCGAATTATTTGCAGTTAAGCAGGATAAGACAACGTGATGTTTTTGATAAACCCGTAAAATATGTTACTAGTAAAGATGGATATCTCAGGAGTAAAATGTAGAAATTGGCACGTATAAAGATCTGTCTCAGCTAATCAAGTGTAGTTTCAAAAATACATTTTGCTTCCTTAATTTTTCCATGATGGAAAGCAATTACTTTTTAATGTAAATGAGAATGCACTTTATATTGCTACCTCCATCTAGACAAGTGTGTTTGACTTCTGTTTCTGAAAATAACCCCACTTCAAAAATTCAGTAGTAATTTTTGAGAGCAGGTTGAAGCTCCTCAGTCTTTTCAGAGCACTTGCAACCAGTTCAGTACAAACTAGGTTTACCTTTTGAGATTCATCTATTATAGCATTTACACATGATGACGTCATTTCACCTGGTTTCTCCATGGTGTCAATAAAAGAAGTCTCTTTGACTCTGGAGAGCCTTTGCCTTTTGGAGCTTGTGGACTGTCGCTGTTACGTCCGAGGCGCATAAAGAAAACGACCCAGAGTCCAGGCTTATGAACAAGTGGAAGCCGAAGCTTCTTGCTTTAATAATTTTCTGACTACTTTTATAGGATAGATCGCAAAAGTGTGTTGAGTGGCAATAGGTAATTGGTTCCTCAGCCATCCACCCCTTGAGAGGATTGGCCAAGTCCTAAGATACCTATTCCGAAATATTTTCAAAGTCAAAGCCATAACAATCTTGCAAAACAGCTTTCAGGTGCAAGAAGTTTATGAAACTGTGACCCTGTTTAAAATAGTTTACATAGGAAAGACAGTCTTCTCACAGAATATTGAGAAAAGGCTGAAGAATTTCTCTGCTTCTAGCTTTTTAGCACCTAGAGTGGACTACCAGGAATTGGTTGCCGTTCCCTGGTGGATGGGTAAGTGAACAGCACCGTGCTCTAGGAAGGTAGCATTCAACCTTCAGTCTTGTGGTGAGCTTCCTGGTCCAGCCTGCCCCATGCAAATACAGGAGATGGGTTCTCAACACATCCTCTGGTGTGTTTGGATATGTGCTTCAGGCAGGCTGGGAGCGATGAGGAGCCCACCACGTCACCGGGCAAGGAGGGAGCTGTCACTGAGTAAAGGGCTGGGATGGGCAATACCTTGGAGATCTGCCTTTTTCTCCTCAGCTCCTCTCATTCTATATCTTTGTGCTTTGTTTTGCAGTCTCCTGGGAAATTAGGCAGAGGGAAGAAGGCTGATAAAATACCCCCTTAAAAACTCCCTGTATTTCATAATGGTTTTATTGCTGTTGGGAGCTTTGACATGAGGGACATGTCATTCTCTGTCTTTCTTGCTGCAGGAGATATGAACAAACCACTGACAAAACCTTAAAAAAAATATTATTATTGGCCTAATTTTATGAAGGATTATGTTGCTGTCGCATGCTTCCTTGTGCTTCCACTGGAAAATTAGAAAGAAATCCGTATTTTTGAGTGTTTCAGCTGGAAATAGAGCACAAGATACTGCCTGTGACCTGAAAATTGTCTCTCTTGGGATTCCAGATACCTTTGCCTTTACTTAAATCTATAAAGCATGTCAAAGCCTGGAGAACTATTGACATAGTTCCTGGTTTGGGAGACAGGGGTGGCTGTTGTTTTTTTAGAGTGGGGAAACTGCTGTTTTCACCCCTAAAAGCTGAGTACCAGAATATATCTAACTGCAGCAGCCTACAAAGGGATTACAGAGGGGGAGATGCTGAAGCTAGGGCTCTGGCCTTCATTCCTTTGATTGAATCATACTCTGTCACTTCCTGAAGTCCAGCCTGGGCCTGGCTCCATCTTCTTCCATTTCTGATTCACTGATTTAATTCACACAGGCTTTTGGCTCCCCAGCTAATGCCTGCTGATATTAATGAAAATCCTCCCCTTGACTCAAAGGGACTTTGTGTCAGTCTCCTGAGATACGTGGTCTAAAATGATTCCTGATGCCTTTAGGAGAAAGTGTGTTGGAGGGAAAGATTTTCCCATCCCACCTGCCTAGCCTTGGCAACTTGATTTTCTGTGGTGCTCAAAAAAAAGAGCCTTTGGACATATCTTGCTGTCTCTGTTAGAAGCATTTTTGCCATCTTGGAGTCATCACCTTTTTTATATCCCAATGGAACCCACAGAGAACTTCTGTCAATTCCTGGGTTATAAATTGTGTTTGATTATGAGCTGCAGTTTGAAAATGGAACCCAATCTTATAACGCAGAAGTTTTCACTAAGCAATTGTCAAAACCCAGATCTGTAGATAATTTCACAGTAAGCAAACTTTCCTGAACATTCATTGTCAAGACAATACCATAACATTATTTCAATGATACTGGCTGGACTGTAACATATGTTTCCTCTCCTAAGATATTAATCACCAATACACCACAGAAAAAAAACCTGGCATATTTTTGTGCTCTATCAACTAATTTAGACTGACTTTCTTAACAACGTTTTTTATGAAGGATTTTCAAATAGTCAGTACCTGCTCTCTCATTTTTTGCACATATTTTTGAAACTGTTTGAAAAAAACCTGGAAGGTGTGTGCCCAGAGCCTCATTTGTGCATGTGATTGACAGTGAAATAACCCAGAATGGCAAGTTTCACTCTAGATTTTTTGGTAAAGCAAGAAAAGTACAAAGACCAGGCTAATTTGCAGATCTGAGCACTTAAACCTCCTTAATGCTGTACAAGTCTTACTTTACCCAAATCTCAACTGACATGCTTTTGATTTCTACCTGTAGGCTACCAACAGTTTCTTAGGGTAAAAACTAGCAAGTCAGTTCTGTTCTAGTCACTTCCACAAAGCCAGAGGCATTTGTACCTGTGAATGGAGGGGAAAGACTGAACTAGAGTTAAGAATCTGGGAATGGAGTCAACTGCACTGACAATGAATTTATAAGTTCTGTTGTGAGCGTCAGCCCAGTAATTACACTGGCTCATTGCTCCCTTGTAAAATCTCAAAGAGCAGAACTCCTGAGCTCTGTCAGCCTCACTCCCACGTCTCTTCTGCATAAAGCAATAATCCTTTTACAGAACTGATTTGAGGAGGATGACCTTGCTCCTCCTTGTCCTGCTATCTGACACAGGCACGTGGGGTCTCTGGCTGCAATAAACTGTGGGAAATGCTCCTGTCAGACCTCAGCTGACATCTCTGGGGAGTGGGTTTCTATCCTCCCGCATCTCTCCCTGACATCTCTTTAGTTTGGGGATCACCAATATACTCAGTGGTGTCTAAGAGGGGTTTACCTCCACTGCCTCTGAGCCATGACCTCAAGGTGATGGGGACAGTGGCTCTCCATACGGCACAGCTCCAAATTCCCTCCAAGAGCCCCTCAGAGCAGACACCCACAGTTGCTGCTCTATGTTGGGTCTGCCCTTTCTGGAGACAATCTCCAGTTGGGCACAGGAGGGAAGTGGAAGAACACGAGGACCACATCATCTCCCTTGGCTCAGAATTACGTTTTGTAATCTCAGCTCTCCAACTGCTCCTCAGCTTCCTTCCAGATGCAGGCCTCTGTCCCTCGTGTGCTGGCCTATATGGAGAGATGACCTGGTGACAGCAGCCACAATGAACCAGCACAGACCCTGAGCCCCAACCCAGCCACCCATCACCTCTTCCCAGTGGGCTGGGATTGCTTCCACTGATCTCAGCTTCAGAGAGTTCTTGCTCTCTTTTAGCAGCAACAAAAAAAATGCAGAAAGCATTCGCAAATTGCCCATCTCTTGCCCATTATCATGCCTGTGTTTTTGCAAAGCACAAAGCCAAACCAAAGCTGTTGAAACTGCTCGTTAGATCTGTCTGTGCCACATTGCACGGCAGCTGCAGTATTTGTGGTGAAGTAATTAAGTGGCTTTTGGAGCTTGGTAATGCCGTGCAGATACTTGGACCTCCAGGTTGTTTGTTCAAGTAGTTTTGGTCAGTGGTAACCAGAAGTAAGTGATTAACAGACACTATTGTCCACTTAAAACAAATAGGCAGTCACAGGTCCATTCCCAATAATTCAGCTGTCTCATCTAAAAAGCTCACTTATTCAAGCAAGTGGTACTCTTGTGCCTCAGTCAGTAGAGCCTTAAGATAACTGGGGGCCATGTGTTATTTATTTGTTTGTTTGTTTGTTTACTATTTTGCTTGTGCCATGGAGCAGTATTCCTCAGAAATATATATGAACTTTAAAAAGCTGGACATAATGGAGTAGAGTTTTGTTTTCAAATGAATGCAACAAATCAGATCCAAAATTTCTTTTGTTTGGTTTTAGGGCCCATTTATTATTAGAGTTTTCACCAAGGAGTGTCCTCAAGCAGTCTGAGGCAAGCAAAGCTGCTGGAAAGGGGAACAGACTATTGATCTGCCTTTCCAGGTTTGGCCCACAAAAAACTTCCAGGAGATGAAGCAGCCATGAGCCCTAAATGAGGAAGAGGGATTTTGTGGGACTGGTACTGGTGGGCTTCCAGTGCTTGGATGTACCACACTACAGCGGGAGGAGAGGGTACAAAGCAGGGGTGAGTTGGCCTCGGCACAGGCACCACACCAGGGTCTCAGCCTTATGCAGGCTTAGTGCTGGGAGCCAGTGTAGGAGGCTTGCTGTAGAAACAAGTGGTGGGTTGTGATTTAGAGTGACCTTAAGGTCAGCCCTTGCTCTAAATGTGTCCCATGTCTTTCAGTACCTAAGTATTTTTGAAAAATCTGAGCACCATTATTTTCCTCACTGAGTTTGCTATGCTAAGGGTAGAGAGCAGGTAGAGGCTTGAGAGTTATCAAAAGTCACCAGTGCTAAGGGATCCATGGATAGGCTGACTTCACTAAAATGCAAGTCTTTCAGCCACAAATAAAGTCCCTTCTGATCAGGGCTGATCTAGACTGACAGAACAATGCTGAGCTTTACCATTCTGCAGATAAACAGAGACTGGCAGGTTTAAAGCTGTCAGTGCAACTCTTAGTCAATACAAAATTTATTCAAAAGTTTTAGAATGAGGAAATTAATAAAATAAACATTTAGAATATGATTCTAGGTGGTTAAGATGCCATTCTCTTTCAGTCAGCTACATCTGGGATATTATGCTGTAGGACCCACTCCCCCTGAAATATATTGAAATGCTAGCCAAAGCTCAGAAAACAGTGTTACAATTAATCACAGGGAGGAGAGACAAGACAACTATAGACAGTTAAGTGCAAATAATAAAAAAAGGACAAACTTCATGGACAGAGGAAAAGGATTTAATCAGTGAGATGTGAAAAGAAAAAAAAAAAACGCATTTTAGGCTGAGCAGCAGAATATCACAGAAAGAACTTTGAGATAAAGTGCTGTAAGGAATAAAGTTGAACTCAAAAAAACCTGCAGATTTTAGTAGCTTTTTCTCCTTTTTATTCGCTGATTTGCATCAAACATCCAACACAGTAGTAACAGTAATGACTTTCTTCTCTTGAAAGTCAGAGATGAAATAGGGATGGATTTTAAAACTGCAAAATATTGAAGCCTGTCAAACAGACTAGTCGAATGTCCCCTTACACAACCTGAATAGAATTTCATGGGCCTCTAATAAACTAACAGGAGCATAGGTACAAATCTGGGACAAGGTAAATCTTGCACTGGAAAACCATACATCACTGTGTTTCAACAGCTGATGAATATAAAATGTAACAATCTGGAATCCAGGTGTTAGGAGCAAGATGAGAGAGATGAGTGATTGGCTCTGTGCATTTAGTCGCTTGGGGATCTCAGTCTATATTCACCAGAGATGGTCCTAGGGCTGAGATCACCAATCTAATTTCACTTGTCTCAGCATCAGTCTGGAAGGAAGTATGGTCCCTAATGGAAAGACCACTGCTTTATTTAGTAAGCTGTGTAATCCTCTTGTGTAACATGAGCAATAATATCACATTACATACACTGTAACTAACAAATTACCAATATTGATATTGTAAATCCATAGAGAGAATGACAATTTACTACCCCCCTGTAAAGCATTTGTATAATCCAAGCTACAATTCCTAGCACAGAAGCAGAAAATAACATCATTAGGCAATTATTGCAAACATCATTTTCATTTCTGCAGAGGTTGTTCTTTTTTAACTTAGTTTCTCTGTCACAATTTAGCCAAAGACCACCAATAAATGCAGACAGTCTCTCAGAAAAACTGAAGTGTTAACTTGCTATACAGCTGCTAGGAAGAAAAAAACTTTGTGATTTCCAATACGTGATTTAATCTTAACATACACATATTTTAAATGGGCAATAATGCCTCACAGCCTGGAAGAGGGATGAACAAAACCAAGTATATTTCCTGTTCTGTATTAAAAAGGGATGTGTCTCTGGCTCATAGGGTAGAAAGATGATTCAAGTTTTATATTTTTCCTCTTTGTAGGGTAGAAACTGATTTTGCTACAACAGTGTTTTAGAAGATATGCTCTAGTAGGTGTTTGAATTCCCAGCTGGGCCCAAAATCAAGATCAAACCAGAACATGCTGTGGGTAAGAGAAGAAACATTAGCAACCAAAACAAATCTTTTAAACAGAGATGTGTGCAAGTGTGTGGGCAGTTTCACAGCCCTTGGACTGCCACAACCCAGCCCTTAACTGTGTCACCCACCAGCAGTGTTTGCAACAAGAAAATGTGTGCTGTTGAGTAGGAATCAATCCAAGCCACCACACTGCTTCCTTTGACTCTTCAATTCCCTTCTTTCTCCTCCCTCACAGGCACCGAAGTAGATCTCTGTACATTTGGAGCTAAAATACCCCAGAGCTGAGCCCAAAATAGATTAGGGTATTTGGATAGTTAAAGGTATAGATGGGTTAATAGAACCACAGGATGCCTGGCCTGGGCTGTCCCTTCTGTTTCGGACAAACCTACACTGAGGTCGCTGCCAGTGCCCACTCCTTGTCCAGCAGCTCTGTGTGTTGTCAGCCAAGGCAGGTGGTAGGAATAACAACACTCCCTACGTTTCTGCCGGAGACAGTGGGTCTTTGGGATAAAAATGTACAAATTTAACTTAGTCTTTTATTATGAAAAACAGTGACCCATCTTAATTTTTTCTCACCAATAATTTTGCAGGTACACTGGAAAGGATAAACTCAGATGCTATTTAAATTAATATAAAAGTTACATATTCTTTTTTGATAGTAGACTAAAACAGCTTAAATCAGTAATTTTTTCCATGGTTAAATTCTAATCTTTTCCTTTGTCTCTGGCTAAGGGACAGCTCCTCACCACAATTCAGTGACAGCCCTCAAACAGGCCTGTACTGGGAGAGTGACCTGTTTCAGAAGAATGAATGCTGGAGAATAGAAATGTGGCATTTGTTTCTGACCACTGAACTCAAGCTAATTAATTTACCTCTCTGTGTCTTGTTTCTTTCCCCATCCTTTTTCTTTAAAAATTTTCATTCTTTAAGTTACGGAATTCTGTCTTGCTGTGCATTAATATGGCCCTCAGTGCAATAGTTTCTCACATCTAAGAACGATATGGATGTAGGAGTGAATCCCAATGCTATTGCAGCCAAATTCCCAGTGGTACAGGAGGCCACTCTCTCTGCCCTTCTCCCTCTCCTCTTTGATTTTTAGCTGCTATAAACACCTCTCCTGTACCTACATCTCAGCATGGAGGCAGCAAGTGGTTTCTGTTTTTCTTGCAAGTCACAATATATTTTCTAATCCTGCACTTGCTCTTCTGGATTTACTGAAATGCGTAAAAGTTTACAAATCTCAAGTGAGACATATTTAGTATGAAAAAAAAACCGGAGAAATTACTCTTAATAGAACTGTGTAAAAAGTACTGATTTGACAAGTCAGATCTGTGTGTGAAAGTGCTGTCTAACACCATCCTAGCAATACTGTCACTCCTGTCACTGATAATATAACCAGGGACAAAATCTGGAGAGGTAAGGCACATATTTCCTGGGTCTATCGGCTTAGGTATTTTGTCGGCAGCTGTGCTATCCTGTTAAACTGAGATGCAAAATAGAATTGTTTTCAAAATTCATTGCCAGTGGCGGTGACAGATGCTTTTTGGAATGACACCCAGTGAGCTGTGAAACTCATGTAGTCAAGTACTTGTCCACTTGTCCCTACTTCATGTGCTATGGGAATATGTTTACACTCATGCTGTCTCTATGTTTTTATTTTTTTTACCCATCTGGGTGAGGTATTTTACAGATGCAGCATTGCACGCATCGCAGAAGGTGGTAGGTTGGAGCAAGCAGCTCTCCCTTGTTTTGTCTGGGGAATTCTCCAAGGTGAGCTGTTCATAGGGCACAGTGGATTTAGGTATTAAATTTATTTTGTCAGACACTAGAGAGGTAAACATAATGGAGCTGACATCTCTGCCCTGGATCCTGAGACAGGCCAAAGTGATCATTTTAACCACACACAAGTCGAAGCTGAGGATGCAGGTACTTCTCCACAGTTTGGTGTGTCTTCCACATCCCCTGTTGGTGGGGTACCCACCACTTCTGGCTGAAGTCTGTGCCCTGAGATGGCTCTGGCAATGCTCACATCTCTGATGTAGACTGGGCAGTTGCTCTTATGTACCCCTGGGGTTTGTGTGAAGGCACAGGCAATTGTGGGTGCTGTCTGCAGTGGATCAGCATCCCAATACTCCATCTTCCTGGTAGCATTTTCTCTGAATGCTGACAGAGGAAATGTTTTTCCTACCATGGTAATCCTTCCCATTTTTCTACTCTACATTAAGAATTATTATGGTTATTGTGTTTTACTCCTTAATGCATCAAGAGAAAACAGATTCTTTTTCTTTGGACTGAGGAACTAGATCCTAAGGTGTCCCCTTACTGTAGACACGTGCACGTTGCATATTTGCTTGTGCTCGGTATCTTTTTATTATACCATGTTTCCTTTGAGGCTCTGAAAAAGTCTTTGCAACTTTTCTTCTCTGGCTTTTTCTCATTCTATATTGCTTCTCACATTACATTAAGAAGAAAAAAATAACATCATAGGGCAGAGGTAAGTGGAGTTGTAGAACAGGGAATGTCAGTACATGAAAAGGTGTGCTCTACTTCAGTGTACTTTGAGTTACTGTAATGATTCTCGATACGGGGCTTACTTTTCAGTGGTGTGTCTTGAATAAGGATTGAACTCAGGGACCGTAGTACCACAGGGAGTACCCAAATTTAGGATAACAGAGGCTGCTTTTCCTGTAAATCTGGGATAACTCCTATTCCAAATCCCTTTTGAGCTGATAGAGATAAAAGATAGTCGAGGAAGCCTAGTGCAGCCTCAGACATTTCTGTAGACTTCCAGATCTGGGAAAAGCATAGAATCTCATTTTACCTTCTTTTCTCTTCATCTGTAAAATGGAAATGAGATTTCACTACCTCAGATGTGCACCATAAGTTTTTTTGAGAAGTTCAGATACTAGGAATAGAAAATTTGTAAATCCCTAAAACAGGCAGAAGTTTGTGCCTAAAAATATTAGGAGAGAAATACGTGTATACTTTAAAAAGGAAAGCTCCCTTTCATTGTAGAGATGACTCACAAAAGGTTTGTCTAGACAGGAGTTTATTTGGAATAGTTCAGAAAAAGTTAAAATGGAGAGGTACTAAGAAGTCAGGGAATGGACTAAATTGCTCCTTTCCAGAAAAATTATTTTGTGTTAATGATACATGGTCCATCTCACACTTCC
>VZTI01001559.1:479830-559830 GCA_013397865.1 Struthidea cinerea | reverse complement strand
CTGCCAGAAGAAATCAGCATGCAGGAGTGTAGCAGATATATTTATCCAACAGTAAGTTGTGCAGGCAGAGATATGTGAGGTGTGAAGGACAAGGACCTCAGCAGGACTGAATGGTTGTTGCTCCAAGGGAGAGCAGGGGCAGTGAAGGCCAGAAGAGGTACCTCTACTTGGGCAGGAGATTGTGAAGGAAATTAGAGGTTCTCTGCAAACTAAACTCTGTTTCCAGACAGAATGTTTCCTATGCCTGTGGTGAGGGAAGCCTTGGTCACACTTTTCCTTCAGCTCAAGAAGAGGACTTGTGCATATCCATCTAGGTGGTAGAAATACAGCAACTTCGAAGTGCCAGGTTTACTTTAACCCCAAATGACACAGAACATATGAGTTGGTTTGAATATAAAAACAAAAGGATACAACACGCACAGGCAACATTATGAAGGAGTATATTCTTTACAACATAAGCCTTAACAGACACTTTAAATTCCTTTGTATATTCAATTTAGAGTTTTCATAGAAGAAATTGTTGCAATATACTCTATGAATTATCAATTAGGAGGACAGTGCAAGAGATCTACAGCAGCATTTTGAGGTGCTGCACATTGAGATTTGTTGACAATGATATTACCGTTGAGACAATTAATTTTGATACACAATATATGTGCAGTGTCTTAGGCAGAAGCAAAGGATTCTTTTAATGGCAAAACATTTATTTTATTGTACTTGATACTGAAGTGTTTGTTCTTTCAGGCTTCGTTTCATGCCTCTGAACACTGCATCTAAACCACAGTGTGAAGCATGTACAGTTACAAAGGGGATTGTCCAAAGGAAGTGCTAATTTCTAACAGTACAGCTCTTGAGCTAGTTGAAAACAAGACTTGGAAACAGTTGTCCACAAAAACTAAAGTTATCATGTAATAATGCCTGCAGGGGTTCCACAACTGTTGCGTAATTTAGAACAAATTTGGCACTTCTTGAGCTAAGTCCCAGTAAAGAATATAAAGCGATCACATCTGCCAATCTACATGCCTGAGTGAGTGCTGCAGCATGCTCTGGGTTAGGTTTATGCTTTCCCTTAATGATCACAGGCTCCCACAAGAAAATTTTGTCCATCTAGTATATCCCTTGGCAAAATTTAGTTCTGTATCAGGCATGCCCATGTACCACAGCAGACGTCTTAAGTAACCTTTATCCTGGGTTGGTGTCTCTCCCATGGGTGCTACAAATACCAATGAATCTTGGACTGATTTTCCAGATTTATGACATCATCTTCTATGAAAAAATAGAAGTTCATAACGTGAAAAATGTGTTCCCTTTCATTGCAAGAAGTTTAACACTCTGGAAACTTTTATGCAGGATCTGAAGGATCAGTGGTTATGAGCAGTTGTGTTTGTCATACTTTTACTCTGCATGTAATGTTATATTGTCATAATTAGGCTCTTGAAAACTCACATATGAACGAGCAGTGTGTTCTCCACCTTTGTAAAAATGTTTGAAAATAACTATCACCTTTAGAGATTAATTCTTTGGTAACTCTTGATCACTTCTGGTTGAAGGAAATAGTTCTCCATGTTGCAAAGAGAAACTGGATTTTTTTCCTCCATTCACATGACCTTATGAGTCAGACTGATGCACTGATGTTAATCAAACAACAAAGTCAATTAAAGGCTTAAGCTGTAGGTTTTTACCACAGCCAGGAGAGTCCCGTGAGATGCAATGTTGTAAAAGTCACCTTGGTTTCTCACTGTGAGTTACCAGAAGCAGGCTAGCCATAAGCTTCTTAAGAAAAGTAGATACCAGCTAGGTTTTCAGCCTACCAATATGTCATTAATTCATAACAATGCAGTGTATGGACTGGCAGAATCATAACAGTAGTGTCTCAGATAATGGCTTTGTTGATTAGACTTCAGGTCTGTAGTGTGTATTTACATAGAGTATAATTTAAAATAATTTTCTCCTTTGTGGTTTTTATAAATCACTATTTGATGGGTGAGTTTATGTCATATATTTTGTTACCTATATGAACTCTCTCATTGACAACAGGTGGTGGCTTTGCAGAAGCACCTCTGCAGAAACTTATGAGCAGACTCCTCCAGGTTGTGGAGACAGCCTGGGAAAAAGCAGAGGCGTTTATTCAAAATCTAAGGAAAAGAAGAGTGAAATTGGCATCATGGGCTGGGGGCAAGAATTGACCTTTAGATGTTGAAAGAAGGAAGTATGGAGGGAGATTGTAAACAGCCTCAAAAATTATCACCACTGGAGAAACCCAGAGAGGAATGCAAAGACAGAAACAGTACAGCTCACGAAGACCTTAAAAGAGCTTCATGTAGTCAGCCTGTTTTGGCAAAACTAGAGGAAAGGACTTTACAGTGCTCGAAATACAGAACCTGGGAGCATGGAGAAAGTGTGTAGCTGTGTGGGTGCACTGTGTAAGGCTGTACTCCAGAGAGTGTTAGACAAGTGCAGATATCAGAATATGTAAATAATTACTTCACTGCCACTTTAACAGCATTTGTGCTACTCATTTTGAGGTCAGGATGTGCTGACCTCAAGTTACTTTCTTTGAGGAATTTCCTGCTCTGTCATGTCATGTGCCATAGCGCCATCACTTCCCAAGAGTCCTCAGAGCACAGCTCAGCAGTTGGCTCAAAGTCAGGGAGTGAGAGGGGGCTCCAGGGATGGCAGCCACCAAGACCTGAGTACGCAGTAGCTACAATGTCAATGAGTGTCGTATTTCCAAAATGCTGTTACCCAGATACTGTGGCTCAGTAGACCAGGCAGCTGTGATTCCCTTTGGCAGCAGGAAGCTGGCAGCTGAACCTGTGTCTTCCTACGTCTCCCACTCCCAGTCCTATTCTTAATGCAAAATCACTCCATTCTTTTTGGGGTATATCCTACAGAACTGTAATTCCAACCTCCTTAAAATTCAGTTTAGTTCTGGTGTATGGGAACAGTGCAAATGCTATTTTGAGGAGTAGAAAGTGAATTATTCTGCAGGCTAAGGATTCTAAGGATTCCCCCTGAATATAGTTTTCCATGCAGTTAGTCCTGCATTCAGCAACAATCACTCATGTAGGCTTGCCTTTAACTATTTTCTCCACATGCTGAATTTGAATGATGACTTATTGTTATTATATATTCATGTACATTCCTCTGGTTGCCAGAGGTTGTGGTCAGGACAAAGTCCAGCACAGGCCGTACTCTTGCATATGAAGGCAATCCCTTTCTGTGGGTCACAGATGCCACAGAGAGTGAGAGAGGGAGAGACATGGCAGAGGTAATGCCATTGCATACAGAGGTTATACATACCTTCATCTTTTTCCTGGCCATGATAGATACATGCAATTAGTGCCAACTGTTCTAATCAGTCCCTTAAGACATCAGGACAAGCTCCTGCAGCGGCACAGTAAAGCTTTAGGTGGTAGATTCACCGTCTCTGAACTGGAGAAATCTGCTCCTTTATATTATGGAAGAGGTTTGAGTTGTAGAGAACAAATAATTTTGAGGTATAACTGTAATAAAATTCACTGCTGTTCCTAGGGAAAACAATGGGGGGGGAAAACTTTTGGTTACTCACTATTGCCTTTCGATATGCATACAACACCACAGAGCCAAGAGTGCTGCTCTGTCTACTCTTGGTTGTACTTCAGGTGTGGAAAAATAATACAGAGCCAAAACTTGCAGAATGTGTTGGATATTTAGAAATGTATAAAAGACATAGAAACCATCAGCACTGAAGCAGTGGGCTTGTAATATCTGAAAGTAGTTGATTTCTTTTCTCCTGTAGCAAACATCCTGCTTACAGACAAGGGAACCCAAGATGAAAGGTTCAAGGAGAACCAAGTATAAGCATCCTTCTTCCTTACCAGTGCTATAATTAGTACAGAGCAATAGCACCATCAAGCTCCAGATGAACAATTACATCCCAGGAAATACAACCAAATATCCCATTATGAGCAGTCACATCTGCGTGGTACCACATAAGTACGCACCAGTGCCACCTAGCCAATCCCCAGCGTATGTCACTCATAGTGCTGGGCTCACCATGAAACAGCCATTTAGCAAACTTGGGGAAACTCGTAGAATCAATTATTTCAAAAATTATATATTTATGACGAGCTTATTGTAATCAATAAGCTGAGAAAAATCAGGAGTGAAATATATGAATTAAATGTGCTTATATTGCCCATATAAACTGTACAGAGCTAGCTGTTTATCCAATGGCCCTGCCATCATCAAAGCTATCCTGATGTGATGTCCAGAGAAAGCTAGAGAATCCAGCTGTCTGTGGAATAACTTTGACAGACCAAAAAAAAATCCCATGGAAATCCAAGGATTTTCCATTGAACTAAGCCAAGTGCTAAGTTCTAAAAAAGCCATTACCTCTAACTAGGGGTACTGCATGTTCTGAGAAAGCTCAGTCTCAAAGTTATGAATACGCAGACCTCCATCCAAGAGAGAGTATTTTGTGTGTCTCAGTTTGATGGTAAAGAGAGTTCAATAAAAGAAACAGGCTTCCTAGTGCAAAACTTGTATCATCTCTAATATAATGGCCAGGGTAAAATGAACTGCAGTTAATGAGCCTTGGAGTCTCCCAAAGCAAAACCTGAGAATCGAGCAACCACAGCTTTGGGAATGCTTGTATTTCCATCAGGACTCTGTGCTTCAGCTCATTTCTGCACAGAATGGTGGTGCTATGGACAGAAAGAATCACTGGAATTAGCAGAACTTTTTTTCTTCCTTCAGCATTACTGGAAGTGTTTTAGGAGCACTAATGACATCCTCAGCCTACTGAAGATAACAGGAAGTCTCCTGTGGCTTCAAAGGCACTGAGATTTATCTCTGTAACTAATGAAAGATAAGGCTGGAGGAAAGGGGTAATATTTTAATTAAATCAATTGTCTGAAATGCAATTCTCTTTGTCACTAGATGGTGCAGCAGAGTAGCTTTACTTTGGATCAGTCTAACTAGAACTTTGGAAAATATCATGATGGGGTTTTTTTTTGCAGGCAGAGCCCTCCATTAAATGGGTCTTTCTCTCAAAACTCTTTCTGTTTGCAGTTTGAACCCAATGATCTTCTCTAACACTCTTTGAAACTGAAAGAAGATGAGTGCTGCCTGTGAGGACTAGCCTGACATCACTTAGTTTTAGCTATCTATGCCCTGGCCAGACACATGCAACACCCTATTTGATTAGAAAAGCTGGGTGCTACAGCTGAGAGCAAGAACCTGAAATGTTACATTCATCACAGGAAAGGTTTAAGAAAACTTGTGCAGATGATTCCTTGGGTCCACCAAACTTCATACTTGACCTGTATAGAGGGTAAAAACCAAGGATGGTTTTATGTATTTTCTCCAATCCTGAAAGAAATGTTTACAAGACACTAATAAGAGATGTCTTTTTCCTCCTGTTATCCTGTTTCTTCCTCTCCTCTTCTCCATCACAAGTGGAATAAAAAGCTAAGGAGGTGATGGAATCCAGTGAGGTGGGTTATTTAGGAATCTTACTCAAATCGCTCCTTTTTCATAATATCAAAGGATAGATTTCATTTGAAGTTCTCCCAGCAGCAGTTCCATGCCTATCAGCAATCCATTACCTGTCTAAAATCTATGGTGGAAAATTCCTAGCCTGTATTTCTTTAGTATAATTCCTTCCACGCAACAGTGGGATATTTCTGCTGCTTTGTACCAGCAGTTTCAGAGATTTAACAACAAAAACATCTTTCTGCTTTCGGGTAAAGGCCTATTCTAATACTGAAACAACATTTGATGTCCTCTTGATAAGAGAGGCTCACGTGGACATCCAGTATTGGAGTTCAAGTCTGAATCAAAATTATCAGATTGTCCTTATTGTCTTTGATTATTGCTTGGAAACTAAATTGTCTATGATGAGAGAACAAGTAACTCGTGGATTTACCATTTGTTTTATACTTTGAGCCTTTCTCAACAATAAAAATACATCATGCCTTGAAAGGGTAATGGCACATGTTCATTCCAACTCTGATTCTGAGAAGAACTTCATAGGATCGTTTTGGTTTTGTTTTATAATTAATGAGAAAACTGCAATTTTGAGAACATACAAGACCTGTATGGCTGTGTACTGAGCTGTACTGGGTTAAGACTAAAAATATGTGCTTTATTTTTTCCTCTAGGAAGTTTCCTGCCAGCTCTAAGACAGGATATGATTTTGGAGAGAGAGAGTCAGATTCTTCTGCAGTTCATGCGGACATTATTTAAAACCTTTGAGAGAGAATAGTAAGAAACAGAAGTAGCCAAAATAAGGCTAAGTGCTAGTTCTCAAATTGCTAAGTCTTCGTATATTAAAGCATATTATTTACCACATGTTCATTATCTTCATATATTCTATAATTTGTTCTGTGAGTTGAACATGTCAAAAGAAGGATGTAGAAATTCACTGGTGTTGAGATGAGTGGCAGTGGGCTTGAAGCATGACTCTCTCGGAGACCTGACAGCTCAGCTGAAGGGGTGCTCACTTTTGAACTCTGATGACATCAGTCACAATTTGTGTCTTATTTATTATTGATGGAAAAACAAATTAATGTCAGAAGACATTTACTCTGGAGCTCATGCCTGGGTCAGATATTCTTGTGAACTGTGTATATGTCATTGTGCAAGTAAATGTTGATGCATATTTGGGCATGTAAGAGCACATTCTTCAAGAAAAATTGTGTTTTGCTCAGAAATGCAATGCAGTTAGGTAGAAATGAAGATGTTAGAGTAGCAAACGGTGAGACTACATTTTTCTGTTTATTTTCTTGAAGGAGATAATCACATCTTGAGCAACTGAGTTCTGTAAAACTACAGCAAGCCAGATTGTGCAGAAAATGAAACAAGAGAAATATTCTCGGATGACAATCCAGGCCACTATGTAAGCAATTGTGTAAGCAATTAGGTAATTTTCAAGATTTTTCTCTCTCTGCCTCAGTGTGTGTATATATGAGAGTATATTTACTGTACACACATATATACATATATATATTTACATCTGTATTCCACTTGGGGGAAAAGAGAGGGGAGCATGGAAGGGCAACTATTCAATACAATTGAATTGTATTCAACCTGAGCTGAGAGCTGAGGTGTGTATTTAGTTGTTAGAGTGTAAATAGGGAACCAAATGCATTTGGTAGAGGAAGTGCAGTGCTGGCAAACCCAAAGAGAATCTGATATATTTTTAAAGGATTTTGAAAACTTGTTTTGCAGACTGTTTTGTCATTTTTTGGATCCAGTTCTGGAGTGAAAAAGTGAGAAGAGGCTGAAAAGATCTGAGGATGACTGCATGTGGGTATTTTGGTCCAAGGCATTCTCCTGTGTCCTCTTAAGATGTGAAGAAGAGCTTTGGGAAGGCAGTGTGAGGAGTAAGGGATATGCTAAGCTGCATATTGGCTGTGTTGCAAGTGTCCAATTTAAATTTATGCTTGAGGGCTCATTCTGATATCACTGTGCTCCAGATAATATTGTGGAAGGTCTCCGTTATCAGAGACTAGGGAGATGATGCGTATCAAAATGGAAAATTAGTATAGTCATTCATATAATTAAATCCACTAATCCAATCATAATGGCATAACTGCTACATCCTGTTACTGTCTGGAAAACAGGATGTGTATCCCATGAGGCAGTCACAGAGGGCAATATTTAAAAATAAATTCCATCACTATGTGTGTTAGAATGCTTAATTATGAGCAACCTTATATTCTAAACGTCACGTTTTATCTCAGGAAATTAAAGGAGACACGTTTTTAGAAAGCAAAGGAAGGAAAAGTTTTTTAGCAATTAGTTCCATTTTACTTAAGGTCTTTTAAAATGTAAAATCTCTCCTAATAAATATTGTACTTGATCAGTTTTGAAGTGTTCCATTACATTTGTTTATCATTTAAGACACATTCCTCCACATTTGAGCCCCAAAGAAATTTTGGATAGCATGGTGAAAGCTGCTAGAAATGGTACTGAACCAATCCCACAGCCACTACACCTTGCCGTGACAGAATTGCTCTGAGTAACATGCTTTCAGGTTTGAATTTCCAAAGTGAGGATCTTGCACTCTGTTTCTGTTGTGGCTTTTCCACAGCCTATTAAGCTATCTCAGCCACCGAAAGTTTTTCTCATATTCAGCCCCTTCTTAGAGCTGTATCACTGCTTCTGGGTCCACCCAATGCTTGCGACATCCTTGCCTTCTGCTCAGACAGCTCTGCAGAGGGTGTTTGGTTAGCCCGGGTCACTGGCCCACTTCTCTGCTCGTGCCACCAAGAGGGATGAAATCCCATTAAAACCATGAGTGCGTGACCTGCACAAGGAGTCAGGGAGAGTTACTACGTGTTTGTTGTGTTTTAAATCTTCAGGTGGCTTGCAGGCTCCATGAAGCACTGCTTTCTCTCCTCGGTCACACTCATCCTCTGCACAAAATTGATTCCTACTTTCCCACCCCTGCCTGTTATGAACAGCAACTGATCAGATGAAGGACAACATCCAATACCTCACACACCTGAGAGCAATTTTCTTGTTCCTCCTCCAGGTCTGCCCTGCACACCTCTAGATTTCATTCACTTTGAAAGGAGTTGGGACAATAGTGGTCAATGACTCCTACCATTACGATTAACATTTGGAATATCAACAATAATCAGTTTTAAAGGGATACGGAAGAAGGAAAACTATACATAATAGAGACGACCACTAATGGGCTTCTAATTCTTTTTTAGGTGTGACCCTTTGGGTTAGGATATTTGATCCCATTATCAATAGCTTCTCTGTCCCCAGGGCAAAAATTTAACTCTTTTGCTTTCTGAACTAGTCACTGTTTATAATAATATGCATACTCTTTATTATGATAATTTTTTTTCAACATTTTATGAAGTGTGCTTATTAAATGAAATGGTAAGTCTGGCACTGGCAAGTCTCTTGTGCACTTTTTTTTTGTATTTCCTTTCTTTTGGCAGGTCCATGAAAAGGGAGTAAGTTTCTCTGGGCTGTGCATGCTTTTCCACCCTTTTTCAGGATTTGTCACATCTCCTGGAAGGCCTTATAACTCACAAAACATGATTTTATATCCCAGCAATTTGCCAAGTCTTGTCAAATCCTAACATTTTTGTTGGCAACTATTTCCATCTCTCGGCTGAAAGGGAGTAACTTAGATCATCCAGTCACAACACTGTTCTTTGGATACCTTTTTATGGTTGAAGTGTTAGTTTTGATACATGGTTTAATCTCTGCTTGCGAGGGGCTGCCCACTATATTTCATGTACTCACTCAGTGAATCTTTTGCAAAGTGGACATGCTGCTTCATCAGCTGATTTTCCATTTTTACGTGTCTGCACTTGCAGTCCCACTTCTCTCTGAAAAAAAATTGTCTGAGAAAAAAATAATAGAATAGAGGTAATGTTTCTTACTTCTTTCAGCAACGGTTCCTTTTTTAGGTACAGTTGCCGTTACCATACTGTAAGTGAGACTATACAATGAGCTGATCCTGCATTTACTTTTTGGGAAGATGCTTTTTCATCCTGCTTGATTTTAACTCATCCCCTCCACCTTAGTGCAGCAACAACAAAACTTCAGCTCTTGGATGTGGAACAGGAGTCATTTAAACCTTTAGGACATGAATAAACTAAAAGACAAGTTATTGTTCATTGTAGCTTGTTCAAACAGCTCTGAGTGAGAGAATTTTGGATTGTTTAAAAAATGCCTAAAGAATAAAATAATTCTCATCTTTTGCACTGAACACAATTAATGGTGAAAAAACCAAGAGGATATGGGATTTCCTCAGGTAGGATTTGTGAAGACAATATTTATTGGTTTTGGTTACTAGCTCCAAGAGAAGTGAGAAATGTTAATAATAAGCAGTGCAACAGATGTTAGATTGCTACATCTAGTCCTGCCATATGCTCTTTGTTATGAGTCATTCTGGATGCCATCCATCCCCATACCAGTGCTCACTGGAAGCATCAATCTGTAGCAGGAAGGGTGAAGGGAGGCATATGCACAGCACAGCTGGAGGGGTCTGCCCATCTCCTCAGCCTCTTCAGGAGGGGGGGATGCAAGAGCCTGGCTGCGTTTACATTCACCACCATCTATACATGACCTAAGCCACGCCGAGTCCCACTTAATTGGTACACAGCAGATGAGGAATCCACTCCTGGCAGTTATTTTAAGTCGTTCCTTGTGACATCTCGGGATAGCAGGAGAGTCTGACCTCCCTCTGAAATGAAGCACTCCTTGCCCTTTAGCACAGTGTTGCTTAAATTCATTTCAAGCATGAATGTATTCAACAGCCTCTGTCCGTGTCGTATTTTCAAGGGGAAATTAGGATGGTACGCAGTCACACTTAGTCATACAAGGAACCCATGGTTAAATTTGTACCCCAGAGGGACTCTGTCCTTTTTTCTTTCTGTTTGAAAGCAAACACCCTGCCTTCTTATGCACTAATTCAGTCTTGTATATCAGCAGTGGAGGAGAGGAACAGATGCCAGAGGAGCTGGAAGAATAGAAAGGGCAGGCTGCTGCTACCTCTGATGAGAATCAGCTCAGGAGATCATGGATAAGGGACAGCAAAAAAAAATTTTCTGGAATATACCCAGGAGCTTTTCTTTCAGTTTGAGGAAAACCTCACTAGCTGTTGAAATACAAGCTGTGCACTTTAAAAGTGGGACTTATTTTGGCAACAAAGCCCTACCTGATAACTGCAAGCATTGATCTGCCTTCATGTCTCTCTCTGTCTCTCTCTTCTTTCCTTAAGCTTCCTTAAGCACACCCCAAGAAACAAAAAAAAAAGGTCTCTAGCTGCTTGGTGAGAATTTGTAATTGAGATATTCATCTTGTCAGAGCGAGCAAATTGTCAAATCCCCCCAGACCTTTGCCATGCAAGGGCAGAGCTGAACAGGCACACTGCATGGGAGGCAGACGGCCCCAGTCATCCCTGGGTCCCCAGGACTCCAGCACAAGAAGAAGGAAGCTGTTGTGAAACAGAGGGAAATGAGAAGCTATTTACTTTAAAG
This sequence comes from Struthidea cinerea, assembly GCA_013397865.1. Lineage (NCBI taxonomy): Eukaryota > Metazoa > Chordata > Aves > Passeriformes > Corcoracidae > Struthidea > Struthidea cinerea. The sequence goes on along the minus strand of VZTI01001559.1, from coordinate 548,833 downwards.
GATTTCATGCTTTGCTCCAGAAACCTGGCTAAACTTCCGATCAGCTTTTGAGGGAAAATTTCAAGATATTGCCATGGTAGTTTAGTGAGGACCCAAACGGCTTTTGTTCCTTGATACGTCGAAACTTCAGTGAAAGTGATGAGTCACATCTACTTCTTGGTTGTTTTTTGGTTTTTTTTTTTGGGTGGCAAATCTAATTTTTACGGTTTTGCAGCCTGCTGTGCTGGTTGCAGGGCATTGCAATCTGACCCCTCGAGATGCTGAGTGGTTCTCTCAGCACCTACACGTCATCATGGCCTCTGCTCTCAATCCTGTGCCGTGCTTGACTAGAAAAGGCCTCTGGTCTTCAAGGGTAAGAGTAAGACCATCCTGCCACAGGACTGGTACATATTGACCTACAGTCCTGGTTCTGGGCATGGTTCAGAATAAGACAGATTACCTGCACACTTTCAGAAGTCAGAAATTGCTCAGTCCAGAGAAATATTTCTAATCAAGTTAAGAGATTACATATTATAAGCGTGGTGATTATTTTTTTTCTTTCTAACAGATTAAGTTGTACAAAAATTTATATTAGGTTAGGGAATGTTACACTTTAACAATTCTCTCTGTGTGTATATTAGATTTGAAATGTTTATTTTGGTATATGATCCAGAGATTTCACCCTCTGCATCCCTCTCGCACTGTGCTGAAGCCAAACAATGAAACTCATTCTTTTAAAGTCACAATCTCCTTAGTGTTTTTTGCAGCATGGATTTGTAATAGAGGGACATCAGTCTCCTAAACAGTTGGTCTTGGTTTTTTCACAGGCACCAAATGGGGTATTTTTCAATGAGAGGTACATCTGCAAAAGACTCTTTCATCAGAAAATGCCTGTCTGTTAAAACAAGAGTTATTTTTCCTCCGAATAAGCACCATTTGGAGGTAATGTTTACCATTGCCATGTGTCCAAGATGCTTCTTTTTTAAAAAAAACTATATAATAGCGAATTCACATGGCTTTATTACTGTAAATTATACTGACATTTGGGTGAGTTATTACAAATATGAAACCCAAAGGTAAAAGCTCATCTGGATGATTATGCGTGTATGTACTCACACACTGCGCTTTCGGTTCTCATTTTGGCAACCATAGGCTGGAATGTTAATCGGGATATTTCCCACCCTGGCACTGGGACGTGTTCCCCCTTTGTGGCAATAGCAGATATGGAATTTTACAAGTCTACTCTGTCTATTCACTAATGGGCTTCACCTTTTACCTCCAAGAGCCTGATTTTAAATCCAGGGTTTACAGGTTCAGACACTGCAGGCAACCTAGCCAGAGGTGTTCTCATATGGGCCCAAAACCCGTAACAGAAAAGCCAAGTAGAGGATTGGGATTTTATCCTTCCACGCTGTAATTCTTCTTCCATCTTTACTGGATATCAATATGTCTTTCCAGTTTTTGTGATAATTGGCGAATCAAAATAATTCCCAGAGAGAAATGTGCTATTTCCCAGAGACAGTGGTACATTTAAATGTGTTTTTATGGTAGATGAGGTTTTGGTGTGTCATCTTTGAAAATATGGGCAAATGGATTATTTTTTTGATCCAACAAAAACAGCCACAGGAAAAAAAAGGATGCAAAATTCAGGGTGTTGCAAGTTCACTCTCAGAGCGAAGCTGTGGTCTCTCTATTTTGCTATTGCCAAGAATGCATGCCAAGTCATTGAGGTTGACCACGTTTTATTACCTCTGTTTTTGCTATTCTACCTTATTCCTGAGACAAGTGGGAAAATTGTGTCTGAAAACCATCTTTAAACCCTGGACTTCTAGATTGGACATCTTTAATGAACACTGGACGTGTTCCACTGCTGTGCACTGCTGTCTGGGTCTCGGCTTATTAGATACTGTTTTCAAATCCATAATTATAACCAGGTTTGCGATGGGTCACATGCCTCCGTATACAAAAATTTCTGTCACGCTGGTATAGCTGTTATTTTAGAGGAAATCAACTGATTCAAAACTAGCATTTGAATACTTTTAGCTTTACTTGTTTTGGCCTTCCTTACCTAAGGTGTGAAAAATGGCAATTTCTGTATTTCTGGGAAATTAATTTTCAAGGTTGACTTTGGGCCAGTAACCCGAAGTGCTAACATAGTCCATATGTCTGACTAGTGAAGGTTGAGTGAAAAGTATGAAAGTTCTAGAGAAAGTCCATTTTTCCTGCTCCTTTTGGTAAATTGCAGGATTCCATTTTACTGACGATAATTCACAGTTATTCCAGTCGGAGCACTGATCCCCAGTGAATCTGGGATGAAGGTAAAATGCGTGGAATTTGTTCTCTATAGGTGCTGCTTTTCATGCTGAGCAAAAGCTCAGTATTTATAATTTGCTCTCAGTACTTGCCATCTTTCCGCCCCTCTCTTAAGACTATAATTCCCGCCTCATATTTTCTTTTTAAACTCTCTCTCATTTTAATACACATTTTGTATTTTCTTTAAATAAGTGCTGTCACGCAGCTCTTCTACTTCCTTTATTGAGAAAACACTCATACGATGGTGGAAAAAAATTGAGAGGGAGGGAGAAACAGAGAAAGGAAACAGAAATCATAACCAAAAAGTTCTCACCGATTATTGAAATAATCAGTGTTCCCTCGGGCTGAGAGAAAGGCACTTTTACGGTGTCTTGGAATATTTTCCTTCTGCACAATTCTGACTTTTCAGCACATATTCATGCTACAGAGAGAGAGAAGGAAAGAAAAGAAAAAGGATTCAGAGGTTTCACAGTAAGTTTTTTCATTCTGTTTCATAGTGACACTTGCTAGCAACAAGTCCCAGGGAATATTAATGTTGGGTTTTTTAACTCTAAAAACTCTTTGTGTAAAATTGTTTAGCAAGCACATTATTTAGTAATAATGTTTTCTCCTCCTCTGCAAAAATTTTGTAGGTTAAGTCACAGTGACACTTTTAATGTAAAGTCATTTCAATATTTAGCACCATGTTATTACTAGTGGGAAATATTTATGTATTTGTAGAAGACTGCAGTAAGACTCAGGTCCACTGTTCAACAAGGTATTTAAAGACAGAAAAGAAACAAATAAAGATAGTGAAAGATTCCGGTGAATAGTTTCTGTACGGTCAGGAGGGACTTCATGAGCATCTCAGTGGGCTAAAACACAAATTATAATCAGAGAACTGCAATATTTTAAGAAGTTCTGCGTATCAGAGACTGCTTTTTTTTTTTTTTTAATTACTCAAATTCAAATAAAATTGAAATCAGTCTTAAGATTCATATTTGTTTCACTAGCCTTTGAATCTTGTCAAAACAAGTCACTGGCAAAAGTTCTTTTAGATTTCAGACAACATAAAGGGTCGATGCTGTTACAGCGGCGGCTGCAGAGGTGAGCTGTGGACAACTGACAGGGCAGGATCAGGCCCAAAGGTGCAGAGGGGAAGGATGCAGCAGTTTTCTCCTCCACAGCAAGGTATTGGGTACTGTTTGAAAAATTGATCATGTTACTCTAACAGACTGAAAATATGCTATTTAAAATGTTCAATATTAAGGTATAAGTAGCAGTAAATTACTGAGTTCCCTTACCAAAAAAAAAAAAGACAAAGGCTTCCCCCTGTGATTGCCAAATGACTACTTGAATTTGCAGTTGTAGCATATTTCTCCTCTAAAACTGCTACCAATCTTCCAAATACAAGCAATAACTACACATGGATATGTTTAGCAAATCAGAAAGAGTAGACTGATTGCTGGGAAATGTTTTGTTTCCAATTATTTTCTTCGTAAAATCTAGAATCCCAGATAAACAGAGTAGCAAAATCCCAGTGGTTTATCTGTAAGTATACACTGACTTGGAAATGCTATTAACATTGCTTGTTTGGAAACCCCTAGCAGAGAAAAATGAAAGCAAAAATCTCTTCGTATTCATCTGCTTTAGGGTTGTATTTAAGCATTTTAGGGTGGAGTGCCATGGTTAGTAAAACATTTAGGGCTGCTTCCATCCCTACCCTGTATTTTACCTTGATTTCTTTTATCCTCTTTCCCATAAAATGAACCTGATTTTTTGTCCTGCCAATATACATTTCTCATGTCCAGTACATACGGCACTTGCTAAACCAGCTCCTGACATGCCAGCCAATTCTAACGGGGGAGGGTGAGAGATACAGCATTACTTCTTCTTTCTAATAGATTTCTTAATTTGGAACTTGTCATTTTCTGTTGTGATGCTGACTCAGCAGTAAGTTTATTTCCAGAATTACCAAAACAACTTTCCTCTCGGAGCAGCAAGGGACCCATGACTCACTGGTAGAGAACAGCGAAACAGAAAGAGGCCTTTTTCCATCTTTAACTAGATTAAAAACTAGTTTAAATAAACTAGATTTAAACTAGTTTAAATGAACTAGTAAGGGTTCATAAAACAGTCCTAGGGAATTTCTGTGACATAAAAAAGTAGCAGTAGAACTCATTTCACAGACAGATTGAACACAACCATATTTAATTTGGGTTGCATCTTAAATATATAGCTTGCATTATTTTACATGTTGCAAAACAAGATTTAGAGGGATCACTTTTTATTTGCTTATACCTACTTCACATATGTCAGAATCAATCACTTTTTCAAACAGATGGTTTTTTACTCATATGCTGCAGTAAAGTGACATTTTGTACATATAAACTTTCTTTTGGTTCCCAGCATTTAATGACTGCTCTCTCCCATCCCCAAGTTTTTGGGATCATTCATGTGCTAAGTGCAAGGTTCTGAGATTAAAAAATACAAGAACACCATTTAATTCAAAAGGATATTTTTCAGGGGAGTGTTTTCCCATCTTTTTCTGAAAATGGATTATCTCCCTCTCCATCATCATCAAAAACATTTTAATAAAAAGCAGCAGAAGGCATGTTACTCTTCAGCTAATAAATCAGCACAAGAGTTTTGCTAAGATAGATAAATATCTTTCAGCTTTTGCGGAGATTTCAACAGGTAAAAGCACATACACACATGGCTTTTATGCATAAAAGCAAATTCGTAAGCTGCCATAAAAAAAGGATTTTGTGTTTCCTACTGTTGTTGTTCTCAACTAAGAATTCTCACAACACCTTTTCTGGTCACCTCAAACCCTTTCTGAAACGAGGAGAAAGCTGGAAAGATAATTTCTCTCTTGGTGGGAGTAAAATTCTGTGGAATATCAGCTGCACCAGCAACTTTTCATAGACAGATAGAAACTGCTATTCTGAGCCAGAGGAAGAAGACAGACTTTGCTAATGCTTTTAGATATCACCAGCACCTCTCAGATATAATTTCCCGACTGCACTGATGGATTACCTCCTCCTTTCTCTATGTCCACTTTAAAGTTATCGGAGCTCTTGGACATCTGTGGCATGGCGCACTGAGGGCACATGTTCTCCTTGAGCTCAGGCTGGAGTGAGGGGCTTGGACTTCATGGCTTCAGCCTTTCCTCTCACATCACACACTGTTCTTGCCTGTGAGGCCCCAGAGAGGTGGCTGCTCTCAGGACTGGCCAGTTCAGAATGAGCATGAATCCCCTCAGCAATGTGGAACACAAAGAAGACATACATGATTCTTGTCATTCTCTCCTCCAGCTTACATTCTCCTTGCAGGATGCAACTGGAGACAGAAGAAGCTGATGGTAGAGAAAACCCATTGACCAATTCTGAGCTTCACACCACCCTCTTATTTGGCATCCCTTCTCCCAGACTCCTTGCAGATTGATCCCCTGCTTATTCTCCAAGTGCTTCTGAGCACCCAAATAGGGCTCCCACGCAGTAACATTTCAATTTTTCTGTTGCCAGGTATGAAAATGCTATATTTTTGGGAGACCAAAAATAGCAGTTTTCCAAGCATCCTCTTAGCCTGTACAGTTGCTCCTCAGTACATCTGTGCTCCCTATTCTTCAGTGACCCGATGAATATCATCTCAATTGGAGGTCTGGGGTCCCATACTAAAACTGCTTCAAGAAACTTGCCCAAGCTACACTCTGATTTTTTTAGCCTTTCACTAGAGCTTTGTCATGGCTTTCCATAGCATCACTCAGCTGGAATATTTCCAAATTTAGCAGCTCAGGCCCTCAATCTGAAAAGACCTTTATACCCCTATGGTACTCGTCACATCCAGAACAAAATGTGGGTTTCAATTTTGGTTTTGCCACTAACATGTTATGTGATGTAAGGCACAATATTGAATCCTGCCATAGGTTTGCTTTTTTTTTTTTACAAATAAGTATTGCTACTCCAATTTTATGTTACTAAGCTTATAAGATTGTAATGTCAAGAAAGAGTTTTACTGGGCATACACATAGAAGAAAATATTCAGATTTGCAACAGATACTACTATAACTTGAATAAAAATACATCAATGTGTTCATTCTTTACATGTTTATCAACTGCACACTTTGCACACAGATTTTTATACTATACATTCACACAGTGTCCTTCTCCACCACATTTCCATTTTGACACTGTTTATACACTTAAGCAATACATTCAAAAAAAGTTCAAAAATAATACAGTTAGATGTTCGCTGTTATCCCAGGGTATTGTGTTCATTTTCTAGTAAGTGCCTCTAGTGCACTGGGGTCCCTAATCAATGTAAATATTGTTTAAGATGAACATTGCAGTGGGCATACCATGGAGCCAGACCACCAGCAGAGCATTAAACAGGGACAGATGTGAATGCCAGGATAAAAATGAAGACATTCCTGAAGTGTAAGTATGTTACTTGTAATATATCTGTTTAAAGGAAATGGTAATGGAAAAAATAAAATAAAACAAAAACTTCTGGAAAATAAGAATTTGAGTTAAAGTCATTGTGTTGAGACTCTTTTATATTTTTTTGCTAAAACAGAGAATTGAAAATCTGTGATATTCTGGTACATTGAATAATTAATGTCTTCTAGGCTTAATCTTGCATTAATTTTTTAATGACTTTACAAAGGTATAGCCACTTTGGTGGTTATCTGTACTGGAGAAATATGCATGGTTTTATTTTATACACAGCTTTCCCTCAGAAGTAGTATCTTTTATAAGATTGGAGGATCTAATTAGCATAGCAGACAAACAGTCTCATGTTTTCTCAACCAGTCATTCAAGGAGAGGCAGTGAGAGAGAGAAACCTCTTCTTGTAATTTATGAAGATCATCTGATTCCTACTTCTTGCTTAGTAGTAGATTCATGTTGATTAATTCGCTAGCTGTCAATTTCCATGAGCAACAATAGAGCAGATTTCCTACTGATATTTAAACACATTTGTTCCTTGCTGGCTTTGTAGTCAGGCTGCTGTCTGTGCTGCCCTGTTTCAGAGATTATTGGTGACATTTGCAAGGGCTTTGGAGCCCCCACCACACTGACTATTCATGGTACTTGTACACATGCTGCCTGTCCCTGCAAGGGCAGGGGAGGTGCCAGTGCCTACTGCTCTCGAGCTGGTAACGGCACAGGCTGACCTGCATGGGGCCAGGAAGGGCAGGTTGGCAGGTTGGGGACCCCTTTTGGGTAAGTAGGCAGGGTTGGGGATCCCCACTGGAGGAGGGCAGGGCCAGGGAGAAAAGTTTCCTAGGGAAAGGAGGGAGCAGAGACAACTCAGCTGATATGGTGGTTTGGAAAAAGGACTTCCATTATTTCTCAGGAAGACACAGCCCTCTCTGTTTGCTAGAGAGAAAGGGATCTCAGAGTTTCTCCTGTGACCAAAACGTATTTTCAGAGTGCTCTGTTCTCAACAGCATCCAGAGCTGGAAGGTCTCAGCCCCTACCTGCCACAGAGAGTTGAAACATCTATGAAGAGGGAGTCTCTTGAAAGTCCTTGGCCCAAAAGCTGTAGCTTTGATATCTTTATAACTGTGAATACAAGAGATGAATTTAAAGCAAGACACAATGTTTGATAGCAGGGTGGGTATCAGGTTGTCATTACTGCAGAATTCTTAGTAGGAGTCTGATTTAGCTTCAATATTCATTTGTCAAATAGTGATGGCAGAGAATCTGGTGGAACTAGCATATTGGATTACTGTATAAGCCAACAATGATTTAGACCTGAGTTGATTAAGCAGGATGATTTGGGATAGTCAGTGGACTTTATAATACCTTGTTTTCCATTTTGTAGCAAAATCAACTACAATAGCAGCCTTCTAAAATGTGATTAGCACAAACACTATTGTTGTTTGACTCAGTTTATCAAATGTAATGATTTCCATACCAGATCTATAGCTTTGCTTTTTTACATTCTTGATTGCATAATTGAAAGCAGCAGCTTTATCTTTCTTCTACCTTTGGTGGAAGTCATTCAATAAATAGTACCAATTTCATTACGGCTTAGAAACGTCTGCTGTAAAAGGTACTGCATTTCACTGGTTTTGCCAATGCAAGAATACTCTGTACCCAACCAAGGCACTACCTTCACTTTTAAAAAAACAACTGAAAGTATGCAGAGTGCGTGTCAATATTGAAAGAACCATGTAGGCTGCAGAAAAATCACTTTATGCCTGTGTTATCCTGTATTCTGTATCACCCTTCTGGGTGGTTATTCATGTCAAGAATAGGGTTTAATATTAAGAGCAGTCACTGAACTGGAAGGAAAAATATGTTTACTGTTTTCAGGATTTATTTTGCATTTGCCCAAAAACCTACACTGACTAACATGAGTTGTTTTACCAAAATTTAGAGAAAGCAGGACTGAACCCTAAAAATGGTTCACTGTTAGAAAAAAAACACCCCATTCCTGAAAAACATATCCTTGTGATTGACCATATGCATGTGAATATTTCCATGACTACAGAGGACATTGATTGGTCCCTGTGGGACTACTCATGTGTATAAATGCTTGAAGGATCAAGTTCTAATTTTGTTCAATATCAGAGCTAATTGCTGTAGATACTATTGACAAAAAATGAAGGTTGTCTCCTAGCTGGGGTAGTTGAGGATGTTCCATGAATGTTTTCCATGGGGTGATACATTGCACATTTGCTTTTTTAAAACTGTCCAAATACAGTCAGTAACTATTTATACAATTAAATTTAACAACTGTAAAATATGTGTTATGGTGCCAGTTTGAAACATATTCCTAATAGCTGGTTTTATATATGATGGACCACCGGGAAGCTGTCAACAGAATAATACTGTGCCTTTTTATACATTCCCTAGGTTTCTTTTTTACTTAATAGACTGTTTAATAATACTGTAGTCAAAACTGAACAATAGAGATTAATGATTTGATGTAAGAATACTTCAAGGTAAAAATTAAACATTAATAACATTCCAGCTGGTGATATACTATGAAAGCCTCTCAAGCATGTAAAGAAGAGTTTCAAGAGCTGTTTTAGAAAATCAACACACATAGAGACCATGCTGAAGGAGCATGCTGTGTAGCATATCACCAGGCATTTACCTTTTAATGGGAAAGGTACTATAGAGACCACACAAACGTTTAAAAAAAATCCAAAACCACGACCTAAAACAAAACAAAATACCCAGACCTGTTGTTTCAAGGAACTCTTCAGAGCTAACTGAGATTCAAAAGTGATCTAACTATAAAATAATAAATGTGAGGGGAAGATTTACTTTTTTTTTTCTCAGTTAGTGTTGCATGAGACAACTTCTGTGTTGCAGACACTGCATGAAGCAGCAATGTCCTATTTTTACTTAATGCTCTTGATTTACTGGGCTCATAAAATGTAAGACCAGAAGCTCTTCTTAATATGGACTCATTCTACTGCTAATGCACACAGGCTGGTTTTTGTCTTAGTGTCAATGCAAGAGAACTTCACTTGATCTGTTTGTAAAACAGTAGAAATGTTGCCTGCAAAAGGGAAAAGTAGCTGTGTAAGAGTTTACAGCATCAGTTGCTAGATTAACAGCTCTCAGTTTGAGTTTGTTGTTTCAGCATGACCCTTGGAAAACACATTCCCAAGGAAGGAATGGGGAACCAGAGCAAGCCCACTGCACAAGCATCCTTGTGCAGGTGTGGAGAAAGTTCCAGCTCCTACAGAACTGGTGACTGCTGTTTTCAGCATCAGCAAAAGCTTAATTTCTCCTCTGTGGCCAGCTGCTCTGGCTCAGTGGGCATAAGCAGTATGGGTATGGCTCTGCTTCCCCAGTCTCTCCCATCTGGGGCACACCAGCCCAGCAACCAGCCTGGACCTACACCAGTCCCGGGCTTCCTCATGCAACACTGCCTAAAGACGCTCCCTGCTGCCCACGGACACCCTGAAACATGGCTAAGCACAATCCCATTGTCGTGACTCGACAGCAAAAAGCCACTGAGATCCGTGGAGATGGAAATAGCTCTTATTGTGGCTTTTGGCTCTACAGCCGCTTCCAGTAGGCAGCAGGGGTATTCTGGCAGCAGAAGCCAGCTGATACACTAAACTATGCTAAAGTAGTGTTTAGAGAAATAGTAATTACTAACATCCTCTCTCAGTCAAGCCGACACTAACCAGGCCTACTGCTAGGTGTGTGTATATACACACTCACACTCAATAGATAAATAGATACGTGCATATACTCCAGGAAAAATATCTCTCTGGAAGGTGACGAGGTCTCACTTTAAATCAAGTACTTGACACTAATAAAAACAATGTATTCGGCCAGAAGATCTCGCACACTGACTGGCTACAAGGTAAGTCGGTATTAAGAAACCCTTTATTTTCTGCACTCTCTGTTGCTTTTTTCTATATCACAAGCATTCTTTGAATTTTCCCAAGTGTTTGTAAACAGACACCTAAACATGTAAGCTTTTTTTTTTCCTTTTTTTTTTTTTTTTTTTTTGCTTTAAATGAATTTTATCAAAAGAAATACTGTGGAAATGTGGCAGGAGTTGCATATGTTCCATAATTTTAAAATGACCCAAAATACTGACAACTTTACTTTAAGACTATCTATCATTACTTCCTCCCTTCTCATAAGGGATTTTACTATTCAAACTGTTTTGTCTGATTTCTTTTTAAAGAATTACAAGTGGGAGGTAAGGCCATCAAAGGAATCCATAAGAATTGGGAGATTACTGAAGTGTTTAAAGTGTCAAAGCACATTTTGCAGAGAAACAAAGGCTCATTAACTATTTAAATGTTTGAAAAATTTTATATAATGCTCCTACCTAATAAACTCCCTGTGATTTTTGAAAGATTATCAATCAAATTGTCAGCAAATAATTTACTATCTCTTAGTAGTAGACAAATGTTAAAATACCACTTGATGACTTGATGAAGTAATTAAATAGAAATTAGGAAACAAAAAAATCTTGCTAGGCCACCTTATTGCTTACAGCTATTTGTTGTTATACTTATTAGTAGAAAAACCAAGTAACAGTCAATGTAAATAATGCACAAACAGCTTGTTGATATCTACCTTAGAAATATCTCCAATAGAACTATGTAGCTAATATTTGTTTTATTTTTCTGGCAGCATTTGTTAGAATATTGATTTCTGGAGAGGAAAAACAGTGAATGATTTTACAGAGACAGAATTAATTTAAAAACCACATCTGACTGTACATATCTTGTTTTCTGTAAACTTGATTTTGCTCTCACTCAGTATTCAATCCAGTAAGACACTGAACAGCCAATCTCCATTTCAGCAAAATACTTACAGGCAGATTTCACTTTAATCCTATCAATTTTATTGAAACCACACATTTACCAATGTTGGAGAGAAACTTTAGCAGAGCTACACATTAAAAACAAGAAACTGAGTATTCACTGCTATTTGCTCGGAGAAGATTAAGAGCCCTGCTTAATAATTAGCAACTGAATTAATTCCATTCAAAAACAGCTAGGAAGAAGTCTTTCCCTTGTGTCTTTCTTTGGATGTTTCTTTGTGTTTCCAGTAACATTTTTAGGATCTATTCCTGAAAATATTTTTCTACCTGAGTAATTCAATTCCTCTGATAAATACTATTGAATTCACAAGGGCTAGATTCAAAAGCAAAGTTACTTATCTGGGCAAATGCATCTAGGACGGGGCTGTTAGGCAGCTCCCCATGACAGTAGAGAAGAGAAAAATAGCCTTAGCCTGTGGGACTAAGGCCTGGAGGATTGGGCCCATAGCCAGTGACATTATAATATTTTTTTTTAATAAGGAGGAAAACCCACGCATGAGTGAAACCATATGGAAAACTGAGTTAAGGTGAGGAGGTTTTAAATAATGCTTATTTATCATTTTGAAAGAGAAAAAAAATCCTGTTCCTGCCTATTGCATTTTATACTTTAAATGTAGGGATTGATTCTTTTGCCAAAATTCCTCTCCTTGTCGGGGGGAAAGTTTAGCTTAGACTGCTGCAGGATCAGGCCCTGAAAAGTCGTTACAAGCTCGTTGGCAAAGCTTGCTCCCTTCCACCCCTCTCCTATTTTCTGTTTTTCCTATCCCTACCCAGGAAGAAAATTAAAAGTTAAGCTAAAATACATTAACTAATATCAGTTTATTAATTGGAGAATTCAGCTTATCCTTTTTGCCGTTCATCTGAAATTAATTAAGTGTGTAGAATTACAAGGTGGGTGTACCACAGGCAGCAGTCCAGGCTCAAGTTAATCAAAAGAGCACATGTTGAATGCATACAATTTAGTTAAGGTTAATCCAGTGAAGATGATCCCTCGCTGGTCCTAATTACTCTAGGTGATATATTGTGGAAGGGGAAAATAGGAAGGAAGGGAAATTTTGTCCTACTGGCCTACCAGGATTTTCTAATTAAATTTAGTAGGCTATGCACAGGAGCAAATAGTTTCAATTTGAAGAGAAGACCACACTCAAGGGTGCTTGTCTGAAATTAATATAAGGAACTTTGAGCTAATAGAGTTAAGCATCACACCTTAAAAATATTAAAGTTAAAGCTAGTCATTGTGCCTTTACAAGTTTCCAAGATACTGGGAGCACTGTGTCTCTCTGAGCACTCCAGACCTGATGTACATTTTTTGTTGGAATTGTGGTGTTACTATTTAGCTCTTGAGAAAAGATAATGACACATTAAACCAGGCCTTGTCTGCTACTTCGTTACCCTCACCCAAGGAGCACATAGCAGTAGGACGGAGCTAATTTGCCATAGAAATATGTTGGTTTTATATTAGCAAAAGCCTTTTCATTTAATCTTTTTTTATTATGTCAATCCAAAAGAAAACAAAGGTGTTTTTAGGACTCTTTGACTTCATGTTCTATGTTCATTACCTCATTAAATTACTTTTTCTCCACATTTGTCCTTTGTTTCAGCCTTCAAAGAATCTTATGAAAAGCTTTTTTTTTTTTTCTCTAGGTATATGCATATAAAATTTGTCAAATAATTTGCCCTATTTTTCAGGTTGGTGATATATCTCTGCTCAAGTGGAGGTATCTGTTTCTGATTTTATTAACATTTGATCCCCTGGTTTCCTGCCATTGATCAAGACTAATACTCAGCTCAGCTGATGAATTTTATATGAAATCTGATATTGCAGGAAGAAAGAAAAGTTAGTACCATTTTTAATATTTTCCTATTTCAAGGATTTTCCAGGACCACGACATGCACACAAGACACCTAGCAATATTGGGCAGAATGTGTTATATCCATACATATATATACACATAACGTCTCCCTGGGATAAAAATTTTTGGAAGTAAAACAAGTATTTATCAATAGAACAGATGTTTGCTTGGTGTCATTCACATCCTGTAAACTGTATATACATTTACACCCTACCGCCAAAACATGGTTTCACCCTACTACTGACCGTCTGTCTGCCATTCAATCTCTAGTTAAGTCACGGTCAATAAGGTCAACTCTTTGGCAACATCTGTATTTGATCAGTTCACACAAAATAGGAGCCTTCCTAATGCCTGACTACCCTGAAGTATTTTAAGAGGCAGCGTATTACAATAGTTGATTCACCGCTGCTGCAGACTCTGCACTTGGAAGATTCCTGCCTCCTCTGAGGAACTGAAATGTAGAGATTAAAATCCTTTCTAGCAAAATAAATCTCTGAAATGAGCAGGTTTATTAGTGGAATAGTTTCTAGACTGACAAGAAGCGTTTAGCAGTTTCTCTCCCCGAGTCCCTGGTCTCTCGGTGTAGGGATTTGGGTTTGTGATATTTTATATTTTAACCCTGTTCTGCACACGGATTATTTTTAAAGCATGTCTAGGTAGTTGCAAAGATGGGAAGTAAAGTCAGAGGAAAAAACTCTCTGCAATTTTGCTTCAAAAACCAACAGTGAGGATTAACGCAGCCAATTGTTTCCTGTTGGTGTTTCCGTGCTCGGCACAGGCAGTACTTTCAGCAAGTGGGTGTACTTTCCTTCAGATGAGTGCATGCAAATTCTTCCCTCAAAGAAAGCAAAATATTCTGGGTGGAATCCTGGCCCCACTGAAGGTGATGGAAAGCACTCTGGCAAAACTGAGTGAGACAGGATTTAACCTGATGTTAGCACTGCATTATTTCAGTGCTGTGAGCTATCTGAAAGCACAAGGTTAGAAATTTGACTCTAAGCACAGTCGGACTGGTGCCACTTTATTGATGTTCCTGATTTTAGAGCAAATGAGAATAAAATCTGGCCTGTGGGAATGGGATCATGGGATGTGTTCTCCGTATTTTTTTTTTTATGTTTGCTTTAGGAACAAGATATTTGATTCTTCAGAAAAGCAAAAGCAGTGCCCTCTGATGCCTTTATGCATTATGAGATTTGGACCTGACTACAGATGATTATACACTGATAAATACTGCCACCAATGCTCCAGTTAAACTGCTTGTCTTCCCAGACGTATTCAACACCGAGGAAAGCCTGAACACTGAAATGCTTTCTCTCTGCTGGGTGTTGGAAAAACTAGAATAGAGCAGCAAGAGTGCAGCAGCATCCCACCACTAGCCAGGGGATGGTCTTTAAAGTGGGACTAGACTGAGCAGTACCATGGGCAAGGGGTAACTGGTAGCTTTTTGGGACTCATCTGATGAGAGGATGGCTTTTTAAAATATTTTTATCATGGAGGTCTTGGTCACAAAATATGGTGTTGAGAAATTAATAGTTTTGCTTGCACGTTTTTTTCCAAAATGATTTCTTTTTATTTACTTTCTGTCATGCTGAATTTTCAAAGGAAACATTTGACTGAAAAACATAGCAAGGAGCATTTGAACTAGTTCTGTGGAGAGTTGGCATAAAATTTGAAAGCACCTTGAGACAGTGAAATCAATGCATGATGTGAATCTATTTCTTTGCAATTTTGGTTCTCTCAAGGGCCCTGAGAACCTCAGAGGAAGCTTCCCCTGCGTGCACGTTTGATCTAGGAACTGTTCACAAAGTGCAAATTCAAAACCCTACTGAGTATTGGGGTTTCTAGAATGGCTGATGTGAGCTGCTGACACAGAGGATACGTGACAGAAAATAGTTCAGTTCTTATCCTGCCCTTTAGCACTACTTGCATATAACTCACAGAATTTTCTAATACTTGTTACAATGTATTACATACACTTCAGATTTCCCCACCCTATTGTTTTGTCCTGTAAAGCTGCCTTAATAGTTCTGTTTCAAGAATACAATGATACATCTGTTCTGAATTTCTATATTAGGAGTGACTCTACCGTGCCCATGACTTCCAGTAGCACAGCATCTTGATCCTTTAGAAGACAAGGGAGATGTCGCCTGAGATCCCCTTCTGATTAGTCAGAAAAAAAACCCCAAAGGCTTACAAATATTTCAGGATTGTCTCTCAGAGAAGAAAATATAGAAATATAGAAAGAAAATATAGTTTTCTTAGCTTAGTGGACTCTTACTGACATATAAATATTAAATTAAATCAAAATTGTAATGAAAACTGTGAGAGAAAGCCTAGTGTTTATTAGCTGCAGACAAAGCAATTGCCAACAAGGCAACAGCAATCTAGAGTTTAACTTCACTAAAACTGGTGTCCAGTCCTGGTCAGGTTCACCTGGTTGTTGTCTCTGCAACTGATTGCTGTGCCAGGCTCCAGGCCTCAGGGGACATCACCTCTGAGTTGGGAATGTGTGGAAACCAGATGATTCATCACACAAGGGATCTCCTTTACAAAATAGCCTAATATCAGTAGTCTAAGAAAATAAGGAACTTTTCACAGTGTAAAATTCATTGAAGTATTGGCAGATGGTGTTTCTGAGGTCTCTTTCCTCAAGTACTTTCAAACGGGCCTGATGGATTGGTTAAAAACTGACTCTAAAGGCAAGAGATGCTGAAGAGATAGTAATGGAAGCTGAGAAAGGTACAGTCTGACAGCTTGTGTCACATAGAGGGCATTTCCTGGGTTTCTTCAATGCTTTCAATAAAGCACAGAGGGAGAGAAAGGGTGCTGGAGAATTGTAACAGCAAAGAAAGCAGACACAGACAGTACTACAATCCTATTTTCACAGTCCTTACTCTCGTACATCTGAAGGAGCTGAGCACATCAATGAAAACAGAGGTAATAAACGTAGTAGTGATTAAAACGTAGTAGTGTGATTTAAAATATAGAGCTGGAAAGTAACAATGGCATTCATGGGAAAATGTAACCCAGTACACCCAGGGAAACGTAATTTGAAACACAGACATCTAAAGGGAGGGAGAATCCTAGAAAGCAGCAATGCTGGAGGAGACCTCAGGGTCAAATTAGACATGAATTTGCAATATGATCTAACAGCATGACCAGCCAGTGCAGTTGTGCTGTACAGAGAGGGGCGTATCTGGGAACGGGAAGGTCGTTCTCCTTCCTGCCATGGCTCTGACCACACCAGGAGCTGGGTCTCTGGACACTGGGAAGGAATTGAAAACAAGGGAGAGTTAAGGAAGAAGGAGAGGGTGGACTGACACGGAGTTTCTGTGGAGAGAAATGCAATAAAAACACCCGCCCCACACTTTCTTAAGGCTTCAAGGACCAAGTAAGTATCCTTGCACTGAACCTCAATCAGCTGGGGGTGACTGCAGTTTGCCTTCTTCCTGTGCTCAGAACAGTCCTGATGTGAGCCACAAGGCATCTTGCTGCCAGAGGCACAGAAAGTCAGGAGATTTGGGTCTCACGGCCCTCAGCTGGCCACTCACGCTGCTGAGAGCCTGCAGACCGCTGTCCTTGGGAGGCCTTGG
The DNA here is from genome assembly GCA_013397865.1 of Struthidea cinerea. NCBI lineage: Eukaryota > Metazoa > Chordata > Aves > Passeriformes > Corcoracidae > Struthidea > Struthidea cinerea. Next base: position 531,798 of record VZTI01001559.1, on the reverse strand, counting down.
CCGGGACATGCAGGAGCCAGGCCTGACAAAGCAATGGCGCAATCCCAGCTCGCAGCCCAGATGCTGCTTAGCCAGAGGGAGGTGAGGTCTCCTACCACACAGGACTGTCAGGCTGAGGCCGTGGGCTGTCCCACACACCCCTTCTGTACCTGCACTGCCCCAGCAGGAGCTGGGAGCAGCAGGAAACTGTGTGAGCAGGGAGCCTAAGGCTGGACCTGGGCACCAGGGAGGTGTCCCAGCCCCCATGCTATGGCTGAAATGCATTTCACACTGATGAACTGGTGATCATGATCGTGGGGAGCAGAACCCAAAATTGAAGACTGCTCCCTTCCACACTCCCCCAGTAATTTTTCTGTGAATAAATGGGTGGAAAAATGTTTAAATTCTTGAGTGAGCATGCAAACCTGTACTTCTCAGGACAGCTGCATCTAAAATGGCTCATCAGTTTGCAGCTGTTGATAAACATTTGGAGCCATGTTCTCTGGTCTGGTTGAATGACTATGGTGAAAGGCAGGTTGTGCTGGTTTTGGCTGGGATAGTTACTTTGCTTCATAGTAGGGAGTATGGGACTGTGTTTTGGATTTGTGCTGGAAACTGTGTTGGTAATACAGAGATGTTTTGATTACTGCTGAGCAGAGTTTACACAGAGCCAAGGCCATTTCTGCTCCTCATAACACCCCACCAGAGAGGAGGCTGGAGGGCCACAGGAAGCTGGGAGGGGACACCAGGGCAGCTGATCCCAACTGACCAAAGGGATATTGCATACCATATGACATATGAAGCTGGAGGAAGGAGACGGAAGAGAGGGAACATTCAGAGTGATGGCACTTGTCTTTCCAAGTGAGCATCATACGTGACAGAGCCCTACTCTCCTGAAGACAGCTGCACACCTGCCTGCCAATGGAAAATGGTGAATGAATTCCTTGTTTTGCTTTGCTTGCATGTGTGTCTTTTGTTTTACCTATTAAACTATCTTTTTCTCAAAAGTTTTCTCAATTTTAGTCTTTCAATTCTCTCCTCTACCCTGCCAGGAGGGCATGAGCGAGTGGCTGTGTGGGGCTTAGCTACTGCCTGGTGGTCAAACCATGACTCAGGTGCCCTGGGAAAGCATGCATGGAGAACTGCCACATGATGCATGGAGAGCTACCTCTACACCTCCCTTACTCTGCAGCGCCTCTGGAATGTCTCTCCAGGAACTTCTTTGGACTCCTAGTGGAGCTCAGGGAAATCCTCTGACTGCAATTGCTCTTCCTAGATCGCTGCAGCAGCAGCCCGGTTATGCCTTGTCTCACTGCCTTCCTGCAGACAGGCTGGGGAGAGGGACAGCACATGTTCCCTGGGAGCCACAAAGCTGCCTTGGAAGCTCAGGAGGAGCAACAGGGCACTGTCATGAGGGCCGGGCCATGGTCCTTGGCATCCTGCATGCGGGAAAAAAAAGCAGTTCTCAAACACATGTGGGGTTTTTTGTGTTACTGCAAGTTTTAAAATGTCTGTTTTTCAAAATCATTCCATCAAGGAACTTAAATAGAATAAAGCCATTCAGTATTTTTAATCTGGTCTTACTTCTTGCTTTCTGGTATCTCTATCAGTAACAGACATTTGGCTATTGTGCAGAAAAAAATTAAATTCAACTGAGAAAGCTATTTGCTAACTAAAGCTGGGGTATGAAATTGAAAATGACAGTTTATAAGGTCAAAAATCCTTTTCTTCAATGTGACCACAGAGGTTTGAAATGTAAGCTTAGACATGTACAATATAAATTCCTAATAGTATCTATCAAAAACTTGATGAGTGGCTGTTTGCATACATGGAAGAGTAAATAATATCCATCAGAAACCACTGAGTTTAATAGAATTCCAGAGGAGGTTACATATTTTAGGTTGCTGAGGTCTGGTGAGAGGAATTAATTGTGGACTGACTTTCATTTTATTGCTGTTATTAAGAGCCAAGCTGCAGCATGAAAGAAATTTTTTATGTGCAGCCAAGTTATTAGGATGGTGAAGTAATATTTTGTCCAGTAGATGGCCAATTATCTGTTAGCACAAACTGAAAAAAAGTTACAAAGCTCTCTGCATTGCCTTGCCTTGCCTTGTCTCCCCTCCCCTCCCCTTCCCCAACAATATCTTGTGCCAGGTCCTTTGTCCAGCAAAATGTGTTCATGTACAACACTGGGTGTGACCAACAGCATCATTTGGCAAAAGCTCTGTAAATTACACTATTTCTCCACTTACTTCATCTTTCTCCAAGTGCTTAAGAAAAAGTTAATTAGGTGATTGTACATCAGCTTCAATATTTTGAATGCTGTCTTTTCCAGTTCATATGATTTTTATCTAGAGAATATAATAGCTACTAGACAGGAGACGAATGGCCAGCTATTATCAGCTTCTACACAAGTGGTATATCCTATGATTGTCTGACAAATTTAATTAGGATAATTCACCAGAAGAATAATTAAAAACCCAAAATAGTTTGCACTAGGTCCAGCAGTTTTAATCTCTACCTTAGAGATCAGATTTCATTCTGTTGAGCAACAGTATTTAACTAAATTAAATGAAATCCCACTCCATTACTGCTGAACTGAAGAAACCTTAGCCCAGTTTATTTTTCTGCTGTGCAGGCAGTGAGTCCTAACTCAGCTATGCAATGCTTGTTGTGGAAAGCAATGCCCAAAAACTCTTCTAATAACATTTTGCACTGAGTTAGAGCAACTGAAGGACAAGGGAGAAGCAGAAAGAAGTAAGAGGATTGCAGACACCTTGTCTCTCAAAGGCTGTGCAAACACAAGCTCTTTGCTCCCCAGAATGATTCAAAGACATGAATGAACACTGCTGCAAGAAATGGTGTTACTGGTAGCTCTTTTTTCTTTTCCTTTCCCCTAAGACCTAGATCTGGATATTAAATGGTAATTTTGGCTCAGTCCCCTGTGCAGGCAGGTCTGAATATTGTCCCCCGGTGTCATGGGCAGCTTGGGTCAGCATGGCGGGGAGGAGGGGCGCGAGGCGTGGTCTGTGTTGAGGGCTCTTTTCTGAGGGCTTGGGGTTTGGGCTGGCTTGAATTAGTGACCTATGCTCTGGGGTTTGGGGGTCTCTGGACAAATTGTGTCCTGTTAAGCAGGGAGGATCTCACTGGATACGAGCTGGACACTTTTCTCCCTCCAGACCTAGTGGATTGCTTTTCATGGAGACGAGGTACAGCAGCCCACCTGCAGTGGCCAAGGGAGCCTCCTGCTGCCCACCCTGTGGATGGTAGGGACAGTCAGGGTGGGATCCTGCCACTAGCCCGAGACAGTGCCAGAGGCACTGTGCAGCCCAGAGCCCAAACAAGCTCCAATGGGTTTCCGAGAGCTAATGTGGGGATCGAGGCAGCTCTTTCCCCCTGTAGAAGATGCACACGGGAAAGGTGCTTCATTAAGTAAAACTTAATGAACACATACCGAGTTTCTGAATCTAGTTAATTTAAGCTACTATACTAACTGCTGGGTCTCCTCCCACGATACTTCCAATGCCATCTTCTGCAAGTTATCCTGTCTGAACTTCTCTGCCTCTGCCCTTTTGACTTTAATGAGGTGCTGCATAGGGAAAAAGGTCTAGTTTCACAAAGCAGTCTCAAGCCAGGGACCAAGGAATGGATCATGAGTGTGACTTTTTTTCCTTCTTTGGTTGCAGGGAAGACAGGAGACTGTCACTAAGAAAGCCACACAGTGGACTGAATGTGCCGTATCATTGTGCACCAAAGAGTGTTGGGAAAAAGCAACTTCTCTCCAATGCCAGACAGAAACATATCATTAATCAAAGACAGGTTCTCCCTAATTTTTTTTCACCCTTCATAAACAGGAATAAGATATCCACCATATTGTTGGTGGTACAAAGGTTATTTCCCTAATATTTGCAAAGGGCTTTGTGAGCCTCATAAAAAATTTTTGGAGATGCTGGAGTTGTTTTACTTCAACTCTGTGTTTGTAAGCTAGAGTACTTTTTCTTCTTTCTGGTATCATCCTAGACACAAACAGTATGTCAGGAAAAACAATCATGAAATTTTTTAAACTATGAATCTCATGGACTTTGAGCTGCTGACATGACTTCCAAGGCTCAAACTACCAAAACAGGGATTTTATTATATTCCCTTAAGATAGATATTTTTATTTTGATCTATTGATGATGTTAACTCAGTGCAATGAACACCTTGTTGTTCTTGAAGCACAGCTCAAGTAGACCACTGTATGGCTGTGAATGCCCCACTGCCTCCAGATCCAGCCTGCTCCAACCCCCTCATTGCAAGGGGTGGGAATGGTGCCCTCCTGTCCAGTCTTGCTTTGGCCTCTGGAGAGGAGCCTGGCTTCCGGCACAAGTTCAATACCTTTTCTCCACCAAAGGACCAAACTTCAATTCCAAGACCCTTCACAAAGAGGGGCCTGTATTTTCATTTAGAGTATAATGCTGGAGAACCATCTCTGAAGTAAAGGACTCTGTGAGAAGCACACGGTCAGACCAGACCAGGAGCAAAAGCCAGATAGGCTGTGCAGTGGGGCCAAGGATCGCGTTTGAAGCTGGACTCTCATTAGCTCACAAAGGGATAAGATACTTGAGTATTTTTAAGGACCTCTCCTCAAATGCTTTACTGGTACTTCTGAACCTTTTCCACACTCCAAGACATTTTACAATAAACAGGAATTTGTTTTCTTCCTTCCTACCAGCCACAAGCAGAAGGGGAGTTTGCCACAACCTGTTAGAGCCCTGATGGGTGACTGCTGTTTAATGTGAATTACGGCATCAGACACCTGTTTGCCAGGGCAATTGTGCAAGGAGAGAGCCTGTGTCTACAGTCAATGTGGAAACGTAAGGACTGTCAGGTTTTCTGTTGTTACTTTTGAACTTGTATTTGTTCCTTGGTATTTTGCAGTCATGTTGTTTTAACTTCAGCAGGGAACTGACCCCTTCTCTAAAATCTTGGTGTCAGTATTAGATGGTAGATGATGAGATCATTAGGGGTATTGTTGCAGGACCAATAACCAGATTTAATCAAACATTAGAAAAACTTTAAGTCAAGGGTGAATAGGCTGCCTCAGTTGTTTTGTCTTCTTAGCCTGTTTTCCTTTTATTCACTTTTCATACTGAAGTTCTTTCCCATGAAAATCCTTCCCTTGAATTGTTTAAAGCATTTCACTTATGTTTTTTCCCCTGTACTTTAGTTCAGGAAACATTGCAGCTCTTGATAGACTGTTTTTCTGTCTCTGTAAGTTTCTTTTGAAAATCAGGAGAAAATAATATCTTGCTTTCCTGGTATATTCTGAAAGTACTGACTTTTCAGAGATTACTTAGGATATGTGGTTTAATAATAGGATCAGGAGAGGCAGCTGCCTAATGATTAGAATTCGTGGTTTTATCTGAAAGTATTGTTCTCACTAAAATCTCTTTAATAGCATGCTAAATTAGAAAAACATTAATTAGATAAATGGACATTAATCCTCCAGCTATATGTAATGCACCCTTTGATGTAGCCTGCTTAGGAGCTGTATGTCTGCCTGGCACTTCCTTTTCCCCAAGTATATTATTTTTCCAATAGTTCAAGCAGGTATTTTACTGTGTTTCTTTGGTGTTGCTGTGGAAGAATAAGGTTCTAGTTGAGTGGAAGTCGCTAAGAGAGCCAGTTTCCACAGCATGAAACCCTTTCATTTAAGGGAGCAAAGGTCAATTCAACAAGAAGTTGAGTCATGCCAAAAGCAGGACAAGCGTGTCCCCTGGGAGAGAGCCAGCGAGAACATCACATAGAGGAATTCCCTGCCTGAAGAAGACGTTTCAGTCTGGAGCGGGTTGTGGGTAGTATGGATCACCAGATCCTACTGGATTGTCTTAATCAATGCTAGTCTTTGGTAAGCGTGGAAATGGTTGTTAAGTCATCTTAGAACCATAAAGCCGTTCATATGCAGCTTCTGGACATTCTAGTACATGTTCTCAGATTTAAACCAGGGAAATTTGTAATGCTAGTTACAACAGCATGGCATTACTGTATTTTTTCAGATGTCACCAATCAATAACAGTTTTGGAGGTCACACAGATTCCAGTGTGTGTATTTTGCAATCATTCATATTTTTGTTGGTTGTAGCATTAAAGAAAGCACGTGTGTAGTGCTTAGCAGAGAATTATTAGATAATCTGGAGAGAAAGAGGAAGAGTAAAATTCATGGGTCTTGTCTTCATAAAAAGTTATGCAGGATTTCTGTTTGCTCACCTGGTGCTACTTTACCTTCAACCTGTCAGCATCATCTGAAAGGAAGTTCATGCATGCATGTGTGTGATTGTGTGTATATGTGTGATGAGGAGAAAGGGAACACAAAGGTGACAGCACTTCCTCAGGCTGCATCCTCCAAAGTGCATTTGTTAAAAAGGAAAAATTGTTTCAGAGATTTCATACACCTTTTTTTCTAATGAGCAACATAAGTATATTATGAAAAAGCAATAATGTGATGTTATGTATTATTTTTATTACCTTTACACTGAATTAGCACTTGATTTACTCGATTATTCAAAGATCAACAAAAAACTCTTCCATGCAATGTAGGCTGTGGCAATACGGTTTTTACAACGGTGTTACAAACGTTTTAAGAAGTGCTGACTGCAGAGTGCAGATGTGATTGATAGTTGTGGGTGTGAAATATGTATTCACAGATGAGGTGGGCAGCTGATTATACTTCTCATTTCCTACTGAGAGCAGTCTGCTTCCCTGGGACATCCTCCTCTTGGCTCCATAAGAGCTGTTACTAGAGCAAAGACCTTTACAATACCCCAGAACACTGGATCAGACCTTGGTGAGAGGAAAATGTTGATAGATAATCTTAGACCATGACCCTGAGGTTTTATAGTATCTTGAGACATTTTATACAGCAGCCAAGTGTTTGCAGGTTAGTTTCGCTTTTGTTAATCACCCAGAAGTGTGAATCCTTGTCCCGCAGTTTATGTGGCAAGGCCTATACTGCCTCAGTCTGGAGGTTTTTCCTAAAATACCATGGAAACAGACTTAATAATGAGATTTTTTTTGTCAAAACTCATTCTGTCTCAAGTTTTCTCATCTCCTGATCAGCCACTAACCAGCCAGTTGTTATTAAAAGACTCTCCTCTTTCAATCCAAACACCAGCAATATCACCTAGTAACATTCAGCAGACTTGTAGCTGCAACCTGCCAGTGCATTCCTGTTGTGTAATGCATTCAACACATTCCCAGCAGATTTTAATTTACTCTAGCAGTGCCTAGATGAATTCACACACAGCACATTGTAATGCAAATGGAATGGTTAAAATAGATCACACATCTCTCTTCCATCTCAATTTCAGTCTAATGTATCATTGCAGCTTATTCTGTAAACTGTTGAAGCCATCTTCATTCAACTGTAAACTAAAGAGACTAGATGTCTATCAGACGAAACCAAAACACTTCTTGATTAATCACAACCTCTTGACCTAATGAGTGATAGCTGTGTTAAAAATGTTGTCATTATCTAAATGGAGTACCCAAACGTCCTGCAGATCCTAAGCAAATTGACTCTCTTCTATTTATAAACAACACTGGAAGATGAACTCCTGGGTTTATACTGGAAAAGGGACATCATTCATTTTTATCCAACATACCTGCTTTTAGTGATATTACCCACACACGCTGGTTTTAGAAAATCTTAACAACTGAAGTGGTTTATATGCTTTTAAGACTAATTTTGAAGTTTATGTGTACATTCATCACACCAGAGCTGGGTGCTCAATATCTACCTAAAATGCATAGTATTAATGGTACATGTTGAAGTTCCTTCTCAGGCTTTCTGTTAGATACTAAACATCATTAGCACAAGATATGGAATTCTGCCTTTTCAGAGTTTGTATAAATGTTATTTGCTGCACTGAGGGCGTTTTTCCAACACGTAAAATGTACATCTCTTTGTGTGCAAGACAAAGTGATGAATCTATGAAAAGCCAGTTTTATAGCTATGTATTGCCAGTTTTTTGATTAATAATCTGGTCACATGCAAGTAAAGATGCTGTTATAGAAAAAAAAATCAAATTATATACAGATTTTTTTTCCTGTTGCTTCTAAAATATTGGCTGTTTCTTTCTACATGTTGTTCCAATGAACTCTTGAGAGGAAAGAGGTCTGGATTGCACATGTCCCTAATGATATACAATTCTTTTCTTCCAGCAGATGCCTATTTGTTATGATATTACTTTTAATTCCTAGCAGGTATAGTAGTTCTTATTCCTATTAAATTAAAAAAAAAATTAAAAAAAAAACCACAAGAAATTAGTGTACAACTAGTTCTTGTGCTGAGAATAAATATGAGGTCAGCCACAAGTTCCTTTTTCGGCAAATAATTGGAATTTAATGTAACTAAAAAATCCCTGTCAGCAAAATGAACAGCAAAATCCATTCCACGTTTGTAATTTACAGCTACTGTTCACTGTAGGGTGAATAAAAATGACCAAATAGCAAAGGCCTTTCTCAGCCTGCAAGGGTGGATCTGTTGGGGTGCACGGTGCTCCAGAGCAGTGCAGGTCGGTGTGTCACACCCCACCTGTGGCTGCCATGACTTGTACCAGCCCTAGGGGCAATCCTGCTCTACAGCCTGGGCTTGGATCACCTATTTTTGGGAAGATGCTCTGAAGCAAGCTACGACATCCTTCTTCCAGCCAACATGAATGTGCAGCCCAGTCAGCAGGACCACTAGGATTTAAAGCCCCTCTCTCACCTGGCAGTGGATTTAGAGATTAACACCTCATCAGGAGCCTCCCCACAGGTTGCAGAAGGCTTTCCTATTTCTCCCTGATACTTCTCTTGCAAACCCAAGGTTTACACTAGCTTTTTTTACTACAGCTTGCCCTGAGGCTGCCTGTTGAGGCAGCGATACACAATGAAAGAATCCTCCTTTGAGTTGTTTTGTAGGATGAAACCTGTCATCCTCTAAGAAGAGACTGTATTCCTCAGTCTCCCATTTAATACCTGGCATTTAGATGCATGAAAATGCACCCTGTCAGATCATGACCATTTAATCAAATGATCCACATCACCATGCAACAGTAATTTCCCCTTCTCAGTATCTTTTGCCTCACAGATCTCTAAATCCTGACAGAATTTTTCAGCAAGGACCCTATGACACTATTCAGACTTTTCATGTAAATACAAAATAATATTGTACCAAGAGCTGGTCATGCTGAAACCTCAATGGGAACCTCGTCTGATATTTCCTTATTATCAGCTACACTTCAGACATACTTGCAATCCTGTTTTAGCTAATGCAACCTGTGCTTTTCTGTTCTAATATCACGTGACTCTAAATCTAATATCTTGGAGAAGTCAAAGTATGATAAAGCAATGCAGTTGTCTTCTGTAAGTAGAAGTAATGTTATGAGGAAAGGAAAAAGAAATAGCTTCATCTGATCAGGCCAAATTTCCATGGGACCATAATATATTATGGTAGTCTTATTTTTGTTCTTAATTCTTTATTGAACTACAATTCCACTCTTTCACTAGTGATATTTCATCTAAAATTCCTCAGGCCTAAAAGCATCTGTCTGCAGTTGCTCTAGTATTTAAATTGTTCTAATATTGAGTATTTCCAGTCTTCTGGACTTCTGAAATACTTGCTGCATCCAAGTTCCTTAGATGGTTATAAGGAATTTAGTTAGTGCTTCCTGACTAGTGGTGTACCAGGAAGTTTGACCAAACGATCTGAAAGTCCCTTCCGACCATAATTTCTATGAAATCTTTGAAGCTGACTTTGGCAATATTACAAAGGAAATCTGTAAGGAATGATGAACCGTTCTTGACCAAGAATTTGCACTGCGGTTGTGCCTCCAGCATGAGGAAGAAAACCTTTGTTCCTTAGGAATTTTGCCTTCACCATCGACATTTCTTGTAGCCAAATCTGTTCTTTAAAACCTATCACAGCATCACTAGAATTTCAAGGCAAAAGTGGATTTTATGTGATTTATTACACTAGCCTTCACAGAAAAAAAGTTTCCTAGAAAATTCGTTTCCTGTTGTATATTGGTTTATACTATCAACATAAAACATTTTTCAAACTCCAACAGTGTTAATCTTGTATTATTGTTCCCTCATGTTTACTGTTGCAACACTTTTTACCAACAAAAAATGGGGAAAATTAAAAACAGAGAAAATTTTGTTCATAAATTAAATGCTCCTACTATTTTTATTTATATCACAATATATAGACTATCAACATAATAATATTACATGTTACATGTAACATAATGTATGCTTTATGATAATACACATGCAAGTATATAGACTACATACATTATACACACATAATGTGTAATATATTAGATCTATTAGCTCCTCCAAGGATAAGGCTGTCCATAATATGTTTGAAGCATGAAGAAATTTTCCTGACCAAGTCTTGGCTGGGTAGGTCAGGCAAGGACAGAAGCTTCTGCTGGCTCTCCACAGAACTGTTCTGCTGCTGCTATGTGGCTGAACTGTACTGTATGAGTTCAGTAGTGCCCAGTGGCAGTATAGAAGTGTGAGGTTGTTTCACCAGAGTCCATTGCCTGGGACAAGCAACTGCTTATCTGCACTGTCTGAACCCTCCCCTAAGGCTGATGCTTTTGTGAGCCATTCTTGCCCCTTCTTCCTCCTGAAGCTCAGCTCAAGTTCTTGCATTTCAGATTAATGTATGGGCTGACATCTGATCGCCTTTTTTATGTTCTGCTGTTAACCAAGGAACAGAAAACTCCCTGGATCAGTGAATTTCATGCAGAATCAGTAGAAGGTAATTTCTATAGGTACCATGAGAGTGTTTAGATGAGCATACCTCGCGTGACATAATGTTTCTAGTATTCACCTTACCTATCACAGTGCACTGAAAAACACATTGCCTTGCATTGTTTTGCTGACTCCACAGACACATTGACAAATCCAAGATGTACCTAAATTACCAACTTCTTCCACTGCTTGCTTGCAGTCCTTGGAAGAGGCCTGAACTGTCTTTAACTCACACCACTGAACTCCCCTCTTCTGCCCTGTAGGCCATGTTTTCCCAGAAGGGCCTTGGCTCCAAAAAACACCTCTCAGCAAAGCATTCCCCTGTGCCAAAGATGGGCACTGACTGGGCACTGGCCCAAAAAGCCTGGATCCCTCCTGTGCTATAGAGCATGCCCATTATTAATCACATGGAACATTTTGGGGGAAGTGGTTGAAACTTGAATCTAAGAGATGAGCTGTGAGATCTAAAAAAACTAATTAGCCCCATCTCACTGTTGATTATATTTGGCTCGTGTTGATGCTAAAGATAATCTGGTTTCTGCAGTGTACTCCTTGGGTCTTCAGGTTCAAGGAGCCATAGTTCTCTCAGGTGCTGCACCAGACCTATGCTAGCTCTTCAAGAAGTCCATTAAATGCTTGGAAATGTCTGATCCAATGGATTTTTAGGACCTAGCTTTGATCCAGCAGGGCCAGTGATGGGTTAAATTAACACAGGCACATATTGAATATATTTGGAAATGTAGAAAGCACAGTGTTCTCCAGGACTCTGAGATTCAGGAGTGTGGTGTGGAAGACTTGATTTTTCCTGTACAAAGTCATCTAGAGACTCCAGACACACGGGGCTGTGCCCCAATGGATGGCTTTCCCTCAGAAGAGTTAGCTCCATGCAAAACCATCTTTGGAGCCTCTCCACGCATGATGCGGTTAATCTGCAGCCATGATAAAACTCTGAAAAATAATCAAGAGTTGATAATACTCTGATTCTTTGTAGCTGGTGTTTAATTTCTGCAAGAATATAAGACAGTATCACTCCCACTTGTCCATACGCAAATCTGCAGGAAACCCACATTTAAAAGTGGAGTTAGAAGGCAGACTACAACCTCTTCACAGATGCAGAATTGTGAGAGTAACTCCGTTTCAGCTCTGGGATCTGTCTGATGGAAATACCAGTTCAGGTGCAGACAGTGGGGGTGGAGGGAAATCATGTTCTCTATTACTTACACATCTCTAATTTCAAGCTCCAGTTTTTGGAAGTAAAATAATTTGCCCCCCACATGGTATCTGTTTCTGGAACTTATTATCTGCTTTGTTAAGTTCAGCTGGCATTCAGATAAGGATAATTTAATTAGACATCTTAGTAATCATACATGCATACTTACTGCCACAGCAGGGGGTGGCTTCTTCAAAACAAAACCCTTCACATATTACTTTGGACAGAATGTTTTCCCTGAAAGATTTCAAATTGTATGCACGTATGTGTACGTTACCTTCTTTTTCTCTGGAGTTCACATCCCATGGTGTTTTCACTTCGAGGATTTTCATGTTGTTTGGGAATATCCCTACCTAGAAAAACTTCCTGTGCTTAGGAGGTGTTCTTTTGAGAAAACGTTCATTTTACACTGATGGTCCACTTTGAAGAGAATGATACCCTCGGGGGTTGCTCCGAACTGGAAATTTTCTCAAGCCTGGGAGGACATTTCCCTGAGATTGAGGGACATACATGTAGATGATATTTCTTTGGGAATCTGCCTGTTGAAGAGATGTCCACACTTACTCCATACTGCTTTGCAGTTTACAGTGTCATCATATTTTCCATCCGAAAATCCAGGGAGAAGAGCATGTTTACAATAGTTCCATTAGGAATAGCTTGAGAAAGTGTTTAGTGGGGGAGGTCCAAAAATGAGTGGGAAGTGGGTTTATGGTTTGTGCTGCTGCTTAGTACTTTTCCTGTTCTCATATTTGTAGATTCAAAATATCTGGCAATTAGAATCAAGCTGATGTCCAACAGATGAACAAAATGAAATAAATGAAAATTTGTATGACTTAGTTCTGCTGAACTTTTGGGAGATTAAAAAATGGAATTTCAAGAGAAATCCAGCTTCTGCAAACAGTCTACACTTTGGAAAACAGCTAAAATAAAACTTTTTCCAAAAACTTTCATAATGTTTTGATTGCTCAAAATCTGTGTTTGAATTTGAGACTGCAGTCAATACCCATGTGAAAGAGCAAACACATTGCACCGGAAACTTCATGAAAGTAATTGTGTAAACTGGAAGCAACTTGTTCAGGAGAAGATGGCTTGCAAAAGAAGAACAAGTTAAAATATTTAGGTTTGGCCAAAGTAGCTATGAGCTTCATCATTGTATTCACATGCAAGTAAATAGCTTGTGGGTGGATCTAAAGCCGATGTGAGCCTTTATGTGGAAAATACTGCCTATGTGGGTATGGAAAATAGCCCACTTAAACTATAATTATAGGGAAAACCTGCAAAAAAAGCCTGAATATAACACCCATGTAGAAAGGGTATTTCTTTTATACTTCTCTGAGTATGTTCCATGTTATTCTCAGTCCTAGGACAGACAAGATTATACTGTACTCATATCGTTACTTGGAGGTAAACACACAAAGAAGAAAATATTTTCTTAATACACAGAATAGCAACGGAAGAAAAAAAGGATGTGCAACTGAAGTTAGATCAGATCTCACAGACTGTTACAACTCAATTGCTGAGTAGGAGTCTTGGCTGAAATCACTGACTCCTTTTTTAAACAAGTCAGCAAGACATATTTGAAAGAGAAGGATCAGTGCATTGAAAAATTTATTAATTTCATTTACAATTTTTGGGGGGGATGACATTAAACTTGTTGATTGGGTTTCTATGCAGTAGACAGGGTAATGGGGCTGAATTCAAGAAATACTGGCATTGAGGAGGTTTCATTTTTGATTGTCCTTTTTCAGCTCCTTCCTGCTCCCACCACTTTCACAGCTGGGTGAGGAGAGATCCTGGAACATGCTCTGTACTGGCTGTGCTTTGGTTTTAGCATCTCTGGTGCTGCCAAATACTGACATCACCAAGCAGGAAGCAAGTTGTGGATGAATAATACCTTTTGAAATGTACAGCTTGGTTGACTAATAAGAAGAACCTAGAGCTGTTAGCCTCCATAACTGTGTTGGGTTTATGGTACTCCAGCCATTCCAGAAATAGCCCTCAACATATGCTATTTCTTCCTTTAAAAACTACTGTAGTTCATTCAAAGTTTAGTTCCCCTTTTCAGCGAGTGAAACATTTCTTCTCACCTTTCCCAGATTTTTTGGAGGGTGCTGAAATCTCATGCATAGGGTCCTTAAATCATTGCCTGTTCTCTGCTGTCTTTGAGGACATCTTTAGTGGAACCATGCTTTGCTTTTATTGGTTCCAGAGTCTTTCTTTCCTATCTTTATCTGCAGCATTTAAAAACACTCAGCACCACATGGTACCTGGGGGTCTGATAGTACAGATATTTCACACTAATATCCATTTGTAGAACTTACTTTTATGCACGAGTCCTGAGAAATTCTGTCTTACAGATTCAAGAGGATTTAGGATCTTGTCTACTGCCTGGGGCAATAACCACACTTTCTTATGGGACATGCCAAACTTTTGTGCAGACATTGCAGATACTGTGGCTCCCATGTGTTTGGGAGATGAACACTCCGTGCTACAAGTGGTAGTTCATGGGGTAAGCACCAGTAGACAGATTTAGAGAAGGAATTTATATCAGGACGCATGTTACTCACACTATGTCAGTGGATAAAGTTACACATCTTCCTTTTTGAAGAAGACAACATGAGTCATTCTTTTTATTAAAACAAAACAAAACAAACAAACAAACAAAAAAACACCAAAAAACCCAACCAAACAAAAAAACAACCAACCAAAAAAAAAACCCACTAAACCAAACAAAAAAAACCACCAACCCAAACTCAAATTGTTTACCTAGAGTGAATTGCACATTTGAAATCTTTAAAGTCTAGATGTCTTCTTCACATGTGCATATGGACAATAACCCTTGATTGAACTGACAAAATAATCACTGGTGCAAATATTTTGGCCTGCCCTTTCCGTACATGAAGCTTAATCATCCTAATACTCCTTTCTGCTTAAAAGCTTACTAATGTGCTTGTATTTATCATGAAACAATATGTGGGATCAGTTAGAAGTTAAAGGGGAAGAATTTAAAAGTGAATTCATAAAAGTGGTAGCTCATAGGAAGAATGAAAAAATCCCAGAGTGAGGATGACTACAGCAAAAAAGAAACAAGCAAGATGTGTAGAGGAAATATGACACAGCTTTTATACTGGGTTTGAAAATGGAGGATGGAAATGTTAATCTCACAGAAGAGATAGAATGTTCAGTTTTCCTTTAAAGCCCATTCTTCCCTCAAAACATGGGAAATAAGTGCTTAGGAAAAGGAGAAAAAATTATGGTGGTAAAAAAGTGATTAGGCAGGGCACTGAATTCAGCATGGAGGACTCCACTCAACTCTTTGAAGTTACACAGACATAGTGTTGAAGCAGTGAATCGAGCCCAAACAGCGGCAGGCTTCTCAATGTTGCAGTTTAACATTCTCATGTGGTTGCTACTGGTTCCAGATGGCAATTAGATATTGGAACAGAGTAACAGGGCTTCTGCTCGTCCAGCAGAAACCAACTGAAGGATTTTAACGGGACCTGGTATTTCTACTGAAGGAAGTATGAATTCTGGCAGTTAGAGCAACAGACCCATATTATTTACCAGTGTAAATCAGCAACATTCTGGTGGAGCTACAGCAATTCACACCAGCTGAGATTCTGACCTATTAGAGTAGATTTATACAATAGCTTCCTCCTTGTGCCAAAGATTTCAGAATTCCAGAGGCTGTAATATTGTTGGCCTATCTATGGACGAGAAAAATGAGGAAGAGAAATACAACATGCAACAAAAAAATTGTCCTGAAAGTCAGTTCTTGAAAAGGAAGTGAACTTGTTTTCAAAAGGAAATCCAAGGCACAGACCATAAAAAGTTCTCTTCATCTGAACTCTCTAACTTGCTTTTGGTTTTTCTTCAAAGGCAAAAAAATGTCAGTGTAAAAGCCAATGTCTCATTTTCTGGTTTGCTCTGGCTCTTGTGCCACACCCTTCATTAGCAGGATCAGTAGCGCTTTAAAGCAATATACCACGTGTGGTTCCTGCTCTCTTTCTCTCCCTAAGGACAAGTTGTGCACAGATTTGTGTAAAAACCCCTTTTTTGATGTTTTATTATGTGTTTAGTAGAGAAGTGAGGTTGGGGGAGTTTCTTTTGCACTTGGAAGAGAAGCTAAAGAAGTATGTGGGATTTTCTGGTGTGACAAGCATTTCTTCCAGTCTTAGACTGGCTTCCAAAAGATGTCCCCCACCAATAGGTTAATTCGTCTGTAGCTTCAATACTGTCAAAAACCTAACAAAAAGATGAAGATTCAAATAAGGACTAAGCTATTCAAGATACATGAACTCAGAAGAAAGTCATCAGAAAAATGGTAGGATTTACAATGGGTGACCTAAAAGCTGGATCTGCAAAAGGGTGATTGTCCCATAGGGATCATCTTCACTGAAACTGGTGACAGCAGTTAGGTAGGCAATAAATCCACAAAACAACTTGTGAACCTTCTTGCCACTGTTGGTGTGTAAGTCCTCAATACCTATGGATCTGCAGATGGCTGTATTTCTGAAATAAATCTTCCCCTAACACAGAAAGACCAACCCAGAATGATCCAGATCATGTTGGCACTGAGCAGGCTGACCCTTACGACTAATCATGATTTACTATAGGTTTCTATTCTCACTACTAACAGACTGAGAAGTCAAATCCATTCTCAAGTGCATTGAACAAGAGAGGTTCTGAAATACCAGGCAGGAAGACATTTTTGGATTCAAGGTCTCAGATACATGGAGACAGTGAAAAAGGACCTGTCACTTGCTGGATAGGATACTTTTCAATGTGGCAAGAGTATAAACTAGAGCAGCAGTTCTAATCCAGATCTCCTCACCTTCCCCAGCAAGTGACTCAGGCAACAAACTATAGAATCATATAGTCCTCTTTGTTTCTCATTCATTAATATGTAATATTTTAGACAGATTGGAGCAGCCTTCTCCAGAAGAAATTGGGGCATCCCACCTACAAATAATTTACAGACCATACCATGCACAGTCTACTGGGAGTGAATATAATTTTAGGCAGAGAGGTAATAATCTAGATCTCATGTGCTTCAAGGGAATGCTTCAATTCCCTTCTAGGAAGGAAATGGGGGCTTGTTGCTATCCCTTCACCCAGCCATATTCAGGAAATGAGGGTCATTATGGACACCTCCCACCAGGGGAGGTTCGGGGTGGAGTATCCTCACCTGACCTGGGAGCCTTCACACCACAGATGTCCTTGGCAGGAGTTTCAGGTCTCCACCAGGCTGTTCCCTACTCAAGAAAGTAGCTTTTGTGAAACCTGGTGTAAGCACCTGGCCCCACCCAGCAACTGGTGAGTAATTTTGGCTCGCAATAACAGAAAATGCCTTTTCCTAAGTAGCAAGATGCCTAAACATATGGTCATATCAAGCTGAGAAAAAGGTTGTAAATGATTGTCTTTGTCCAGCGAGAGCATTATTTCATACACTTCATTGCACAAACTATAAAAGCTATTTTTAAAGAAGCAAAACAAACTTGTATCACTGAGATCACCCCCAAGTTATTGTTTTTTGGGTATGGAAAGAAGATGGAATGAAATGCTCACAGACAGCTCACCGTTCCCCAGCAACACATAGTATCGAGAACCCAAAGTTTAGGCTTTTTTTTTGCAAATTTTAGTCAGCATTTTCTACATGTTTTCTGTTCCTTTCTCAATTATTTCTAACATTCTAATTGGTACTCTGTAGCCACTAAGCACTGATCTGACACTTTCACTGAACTACCCACAAGAACAAAAACTACCAGGTCTCTTTTTGAGTGGTAATAGCTTATCTAGAGCTCATAACTCTGTGAGTGTGTGCTGTTGGAGTTCCTCACCCTATGCATATTACTTTGTCTTTCATAAGCACTACTATTACAGCACAGTCATCCCTCAACCCTACAATGTCGCTGACAGAATTTCTTGTAATGTGTTGGGGGAAAAAATTTATTACTATTTCTTATTCCTTTCGTCCGCTGTTCCTTACAATCTTTTTGGCCAGCTTTATTACGAGGTAACATTTGACTTATTATGGTTTATGTTCTTTGCTATTTTCTTCATTGCTCCCCATGAGCTCCACAGTTTGAAGGATTTCTTTTTACCCCAATTAGCTGCCCTTACTATATTATACACTCATGCTGCCTTTTTTGTGTGGTCCTTTCAGGTTTGGTTTCTGAGGGTTTTTTAGATATGTAATATACAATTACTCTGAAACTTTAATAGTGTGTATAAATACAGGATCTGCAAAATTTTTTTTTGTTTCTCCTTTTAAATTCCATTTTAACAGGATTTCTCACTTTTATGTACTTCCCCCTTCTAAAAATACAATTTTGGCTGTTCACTGCTATAGGAACGTTGATTTCAAGTGCTTTATGGTCAGAAAGACTGATCCTTCATTTTGAAGGAGGCCCCAGGTATTGTTTAGGACTAAATAAAAATTTGCTTCTCCCTCCATGGACTAGCCTGCTGGTTGCTGCAGACAGCAGTCATTTACAGTAAAACTTTAGACTTCTGCCAAAGACCTAGCTGAATATTCATCATATAAGGGTGCCTGAAGTGTTTCTGAAGGGCTTTCTGAGGAAATGGTGCACAGTAAGGCTCTGTCAAGCCACAGGGAGAGATCTCCATGACATACAAGGCTTTCCTTTTAGCATTTCTCCCTTGTTCACAAGACTGCTGCTGCAGCAAATATCCTTTCCCTTGGGTATGAGTTGCTACCACCCCTCTCACTTGATTTCACTAAAATCAGCATGGCTGAATTAACCACACTTTATTTTATGAGTCTCTGAGAGCAGAGGAAAGACCCAGTACTTTGGTTCCAAGTTGTCTGGTTGGTATTGACCAGCTCTCTAGTTCTGCATTGTGACTTTCAGGATGGATGGATGGATGGACATATGTTTCACAGTGAGTATTTTCTACACTTCACTGAATCCTACCTATGGATTAACCCAGACTATCCACAAATCCCACAGTTTCAGAGGAGAGCCTGGGAAGATCTTGAGGTAAAGAACAGTGTTTCTCTACTTTCTTAAATAAATTCATTTTTCCTGAAAAAAAATATTTTAGTCAAAATCAAAAGGATAGCAGGTTGCTTTTCATCTTATACTATTTTCATCCTGAATGTATGTACTAATATTGGGGCTGGAGAGAAAAATGTTTGTATTGCATGATGTAGAGCAGACATCGCACAAATTAGTCTAAATAAAAGTCCAGTGATGACATATTACTCTTTATTTGCACTAACAGCAGTTATTAATTTTAGATCTAAGCATACAATATGCATATTCTTGGAGTCTGCTTTACTGCAGGCATTTTATTTGATACACACAACTATTAAATTTGAAATTGCTGCAGAAACTACTGCCAAATAGCAACCAAGCAGTTGAAAGAACACAGCATATCCAGTTGGGTGTCTGCAACAAAAAGGATGAATGTTTTCTCTGTTCAGATATGTGCTTGAACTGTGAAGATACCAGCACCGTACAAACTCTCCTGTGTCCCATTTGAAAAAGGGCTTGGAAAATGAGTCTTGAAATTTGGTGCCTGGGGACTGTAAAAAGTCAGCCTGGTTGATTGGATAGCCATCCATATGAGGCTTTGATCTTTCAATATATAAAACCCACAGAGTCCTCTGGAAATGTTCCTTGTAGCATAAGAACTATTGAGGGGAAGGTATGAGGAAGAAAGAGGGAAAGAGCAGTTCCTCTGAAGGGGTGGTCACCGTCTGTGGTTACAGTATGTGGTTACCTGCTGTGGTCACAGTAGCAGAAAAATGCCGTTTACCTTCACTCAGCAGAAGGCCAAGGAGTCATGGATGGAACTCCCAGTGTGTGACTATTTGTCCCAAATTCTCAGGGATTTTTGAAAAGTGGGCTCATACTTAGCATCCTTGGTAGGCCTGTAGCCAATGTGCACTTCCTCTGCTAGTTGTCAATGACTCATTACGACTGCTGGCCGAAGCCTGGAAAATTAGCTGGACACAAGCTGTGGTAACGAAATATTGACGCTGATTTATGCGTCTTGATGACTTGTAGTTTGCACAGTTCTTTGGTACTGTCCTCTAGACGTAAATATTTTCACAGGGCTATTGTTCTTCACTTTGTTAACAGCAATTTCAAAGCTCTGACAACCTTCAGAGATAAAACAGGTCAGTGTGATACAACAGAACCCAGGCCTGATTCTGGCTTGATGTAGGCAGACTCTTTCAGGTTGGTCATGTAGCTTCTTGACTTCCTGTCTAAAATAATTTGAAGTATCTGTTCTCCTCAGTTGACTCTGCTGATGCAATCTCAGAGGCAGAAATGACTGCAAGGAGTGCATGCCCAGACAGCCTTCTACTTCAGCATGAATCCTTGTGTGAGGAAGGGACGGGATTGGAAGTGGAAAGGGAGAGGTGCTGGTGAAGACCAGGAGTCTGACATGCTTTACTTCTCCTCGGTATAACCAATAATTTAGAACTGTGAGCTCATGGTTGGAGACTGGATTTTTAGTAGTAACTTCTGGCTCTTGGGCTGAAATGGTTGTCCTGCCTGGAAGCAGGATGTGCAGGTATTTCTTTCAAAAATTGGGGCTTCTCAATAGTACTGTACATACCAAGACACCCTAAAGGACTGCATCTTCCAGCACAGGCATCATTTGGAAACTGATAGATGGGCTCATTTTGGATTTATGGACTCATTTCTCTTGATCATTCTATACTTGGGCACCTGTCTTAGGTTACAATGTAAGATGTAACCAAAAGTATGTATTCTATCACCAGCTGTTGAAACCAGGTGGGGCAGTGTTCTTTATCGCTTCCATGACACGTCCCTGATAACTCCCTCCAAGGGATATCTTCTGTTAATGGGCCATCCATCCTCACTTCGTGACTCATAAAATTACATCATCCCGTTGTGGGATGCTCCACCCAGGGGGAGGAACCAAGCATTCCCACCTGGATATAATCTGAGGTTTGGAACACCACAGGTAGCCCTTACCCACTGCATTCCCAGAGGACAAGAGCTACATATCCACCACTGGACTTTTAGAGGAAGACCAGACCCTTCTACAGGATCACTGCTTCAACAGAACCACTTCAGGAGGATTGCAACCACCACTTAATTGGGCTGCTGCCACCACCCTGCCCAGCAGGGTGTCAGGTCGTATCCTGAGTCTGGCAGGTTAAGCCAGTGTTCTTGTATTATTGCCTTGTTATATATACTAGTAAAGAACTGTTATTCCTTTTTCTCATATCTTTGCCTGAAAGCCCCTTAATTTCAAAATTATAATAATTCAGAGGGAAGGGGGTTACATTTTCCATTCCAAGGGAGGTTTCTGCCTTCCTTAACAGACACCTGTCTTTCAAACCAAGCACCACAAAGTCTAGGGAAGTTTAGAGACTTTAATCGTAACAAAGGTAGAGAGAACTATCTGAAAACTATCAAAACTTTGCATATAATAAGTAATTTTTTTTCTACAACACCAGGGTTTTTGGAACTAGATGTGATGGTAAAACAAAACAAATTCCGTAACTTGCATTTTTAAATGCATCTAGGATTTAACCTGCCCTATTTAATGGTATATCAAGACCCACATTTTTTAAATTAATCACAACTGGGCTATGATTTAAAACTGAATGAATCATAACAATCAGATTTTATTATTTTGACACTTTAAAACACAAAGTAGCTTATTATAACTAAAGTGTTAATAATTTTCGATAGGTATGTGTCAAAGTATGGATATTATTTAGGTTTTAATGGTTTTCTTCTGTTAGAGTTTTATTAAGGCTGGTACTTGGGTTTGATGCCTGAATTCATTTGTCTGTCATGGTCTTCAGAGAAAAATTAGTACAGATAGAACAACTGAACATGAAGTGACTTGGCTTTGATTTTACTGCAGGTCCATGCTGACTCTCAGGTCAGCATCCAGCTCTCAGCTTCCCCATGCTGCTTTTGTGCATGCTTTAAGAGGACTCTGACTAAGTATTGGACTCAGAGGTTCAGTTCTGCAGATCTGGGTGGGGAGCTCTGAACAATGAAGGGGGTTTTGGTACTCAGGAAGCCAGTGGCATCAGTCAGAAGACAACCTGAACACCCTGAACTGCTGAGATCAGGCTGAGTGAATAGCACGTGAACAGACCACCAAGACAGACCTATGTGCAAAGCTATCTCATTTTCTTTATAAAAATAGAGTATCTTTTCCAGCAATTTTTACACATCCCTCAGTGAGACATCGAGGAACTCTGAGGGCTGGATGAGCTCAGCAGCCACAGTGAAGACACCCACTAATGGGGGCAGAAGAACAGACCTGAGACCGTATGATAATCATCCCCTGCATCAGCTTCAGGTCTGCAAAACCTTGAACCCAGTGTGCAGGTGCAGCAGTTAAAGACTTTGTTAAGCCAAGGTTTGTGTGGGTTGTGCAGAAGACCAAACTCTGCTCTGCCAGTGGCACAGCATCTCAGACACACTCAGTTCCAAAAATCAGCAACATTAAAGCTATTTTACTTTGGAATGTTATAAATGAATAAAGATTTATTAGTAATGATCCACAGCTGTGGAGAGAAGAGGTGGAGAACCAAGATTTAGGTCAGTAAAATACATACTGTTACCATGACAGATTGATCTCATCCAAGTAACTCTGCTCTTTTTTTCCTGGCTTTTTGTAACCATTAGGAAAAATGCTGGCACGTCTGTCTCACAGAGTTTGCAAATCTCCTCCCTTCTGAACTACCTCAACAAAGGAAAATGAGGACATTTGCTCACCTAATTTTGAGTAGCAGGGTTTTTTCTAACAATAATCATTATTTCTTCGGTGGAAATGAATATGGGTTTGGGCACCTCCCAGAAGGCAGGGTATTGATCCCTGTGAAGCTCACAGTGAGCCAGGAACAAGTAGCTGTCACAACAAGATGGAGAACATGAGCGTCAAAAGAGCAGAGCTGAGTCATTAGAGATCTGTCTAGAAATCTGTAGCCCCTAAGGAGGCCTGAGCATCCTCAGCTTCTGGTTCACCCTTTGCAGGATTAGTCTTATAATACTTTTAATGGGTATCCATTCTATTGCAACGTATGGGAGTGCAATGACCCTTAAATGTCAGCATCTAACATTACATTAATTCACTCTCTTATTGAAACGAAAGAGGACTCAGAGAGTTTTGTGACCAAAGGCTGTTCACTAGAATTGCACCTTTCATTAACTGACTTTGGAAGGATGAAATGAAATTAACTTTTTGAAATATTTTGATATTGGATACACTGATTTTCTGAGCAGCAAATCCCTCTGGTTCAGACCTCAAATAAGGGCTTCTGATGATTAGGACATAAAATGAACTGTGAAATTTTATATGCGTAATATCCCTTTCCTAATGCAAATCAAATTTGCTGCCCTGCCAAGTAGTTTGATCCTACACAGCACAGAAGCATGGTAGTCTGCAGCAAAAGCTCACATTTAAAAGATGAAATATTACTGGTTATAGAGAATGGCCTTTCAGAGCTGGACACCCATGTATAAAAGTGAACACTGCTGTTTTCAAAAGGGAAAAGAAAAATTCTTCAGTGACGGGGACATGCTAGAAAACAGCACTGACATACACCTTTCTTTCCTGGACTGACTTTTAGATACAAGTCCTGACTAAACTGGGTTTGAAGGTCCAAATCTTGGGACGAATCATGAAAATCTACCAGTACAGTGTGTCAGGTCATCTGTAACCTGAGAGATGGGTCTCTGGGGTTTAAAATATTTCTTTGTTTCTAGAGATGTTCAAGTGCTGCCTGTGGCACTTAAGGTCTCCAGGGCAATAACTTACACAGGAACGTGTAGGAAGGTTATCAATCGTCCTGCAGTTCCGCTTTATTCTTCAGTTACCTGCAGAGGAAAAAACACCACAGTATGATAGGAAACCCCCATTGACTGTACTTGTTGCTAATTAAAATAAAAACCTCTTTACCACTTTCTAGGACATGGACATAAATTCTTACAAAGCACACAATATATTATATATATCACTGTGACAGATAGACTCAGAGAGGATTTTTGTGTCTAATACCAAAGAAGAGAATGTTCATGTTAATGGACTGCAGAAAGTGCACAAGACCAGTTTATTCACATAAAAATATAGCCTGCAGATGTCTTCCAAGGACTGAGAGACCTATTTTGATCTGGTGTGTTAAGTCCTGGTAACATGTGCAAAGAGTTTCCCAGGGAAGCTCTAAGTTACATATCTAATTTTTCATAATTAAAAACTGCCTGAAATTTGATGCTAAGAGCAGCATAATTTAGACATAAAAACATTGTTTTAGTGGCAAGGACTGCTAAGGAAATGGGCAAAGAAAGGAACAAACACTAGCAAGAAATACAATTTTAAAACTTGTACAAAATCAGATTTACATTAATAGGAATTAATTATTGTAAAATTATTTGAAGTGTGTGTGGGTGAAAATTGTTATGTGGCAGTCATTTTTACCAATGACCTCACTGGCTTGGTACATTACAGATAGGGTCTCAGCAGGGCACACACGTTTCCATTTCCACTGTACTCCTTCAAGAGCAAATGTTTCTTTCTTCAGATTTCAGTCAAAAACCCCCAGAATAAGTTTGTGCCATCAGTAAGAAGCTGCCTCTTGTCCTTGTTTCCCAAATGTTCAATTGCATTAATGGGAGCAAAAAGAATATACAAAATGCCCTCTTGCCATTGGTGTTTCTGTGTAAGCATTCGAGGTAGATGGCATAAATGCCTACTAAGTGGGGATTTGGTTGCTGCTTTACGAGCAGAAAGGCAGTTTTTAGAGTGAGTCCTTGCTCCATCTCTCTGATTAACTGTAAATTGGATTTGCTCGTGTTGATCTTCCTTTTCTTTGTTGGTTTGGTTGGGGGTACTTTTTGCGAAGGGGAAGTATTTGAGAAAATGTACGTGTGGACTGCACATCTCACCTTACCTAAGTCTCCATAGCCCCATCATTATGAGTGGTGCTGATGCTGTGGCTCAAAGGGCACGATCTCAATGACTCAAAAAAACCAAGCCAGAGGTGTAAGACGTGGCAAGGCATTCCACATATCTTCACCACGCTCAGTGCACTCACCTGACCTCTCCCTCGCACGTCAGGAGAAATAGCTGTGCAATGTGTTCACTGAACATAATGGAAATGGGTTGGTTGTATTTTGGTGAGCAAGTTGTTGTGTTTTTCCTAAGTCAGCGATGTGGAACAGAAAGCCATGTATCTGAGACTATAACATCTACCCCACTTTACTTCTGCTGAACAGAAGAAATAAGATAATGGTTGTCTGTAAATGCATTTCTTCTCCTTTTTGTCCTGCACATTGTTTATAAACCTGCTATATTTACTTAAGTGAAATTATCGGGCAAACAGTTCTTAGTCTGCACGTTGTCAGTAAGCAGTATTCAAAACTTGGAATTGTCTGGATAAACACTATTCTTAGAATCATCTTTCCAGTCAAAATGATGAAAATTAAGAGTTCAGGAATTAATCTCAGGTAATACCTTGTAAAAATTGCTTAAGGTAAGTAGTGTCTGTGAGCCTTCTTTTCTGACAACAAATAGTTTGAAGAGTATCATAGCAGATGTGTTTTAAAATGTGAACAAGTATTCAAAGATTTTTTTTTCCCTGGAGCTATTGCCCCATCCTGCTTTCTTAGATGGTGGCTAGTTCTTCTTCCTCACAGAGAAAGAACACTAGGTACCTGCTGATTCTCTTTTCACAGTTCTTGGATATGTAATTTCACACATAGAGAAGAAAAATTGTGTGAAATGTTGTAACTGACATTGTCAGTCAGCAGGAAACCTGAAAAGAGATATTGAGATGGAGCTGTGAAAAGTGACGGTAGCAGAGCAGTACATTTTTATGTGATAGATAGAGCTGTAGGGCGCAGGTCACTGCAGCTTGCAAGGGGCAATCTTTGTGTTACTGTTATCCCCAGGGCTGCAAAGGCCAAGTGCCACGCTCAGAGAACTGACGGGCAATTTGCTAATGCAGCAATCTGAAGGCAAGAAGGGACAGCATAACCATGAGGGCCAAAAAGCAGCATCCAGTATATGTCCTATACAGCTGTATTGTCCCTCTCATTGTTTGTTCTAGTAGCTTAGAGTGGATGTTTCTAAAATCCGCTTTTTCCTACACAAATGTAAAAAGCCATAGTGAGCTTTTAAATTGGACAGTTTTACTGCTGAAAACTAACACTGTGTATGTTACATTGCTCGTTTCATCAATAGCACTGCACGAATTTTAAATCTGTGTGCTTTCGCAGGTATTTTACAAGTACTAGAAATAAATTGTTGAAAACTGGAAGAAATAAAGACTACCATCTCCAAAAGCACCTTCTAGGTTCAAGAGCAACCCTCAGAGATCTTCCTTTGTTTCCCTTGCTATATAATAACTTTACAAGTCTCAAAACAGGAGATACATTTCTAAATATTCCCTGATGAGCATGTGACTCACAAAGTTGTCTTAAAAAAAGAAATGAAATAAAATAAAATAAGGTCGAACAAAATAAGGTAAAATAAAGTAAAGTAAATCATACAGTGAATTTAAAAATAATGTTCAACTGAAAGTTGAAATTATTTTATGGTGTCATACTTTTGAATTCTTTTTACATCTCCTTTTCATGTTTGAGGATATTGTGGACATATTCCATTTCGTCACCTTTAGGATAATTGCTTTGATTTTTTCCTTTTCACGTCACTTTTCTTTATAGCATGAAATACAAAATAATTTCATTTTAAATACATTTTTTCAAACAGAAAACTTCTAGTTAATGTGCCATTTTCTTAGCATCTTCCTTTACAGACAATGCAGGCATTTTCTGATTTGACATGAAGCGAAATTTGGAAACCGCAGAAACATTCGGAGAATGAAATCAATTGTCCTCCAGGCAGTTCTAGTGTCTAGGCTAGTCCAGACTGTTTCCACAGATGGTGATGCCAAGAGGTTCTCCAGCCTCTTCCTCTGACAGAATTGTTTCTATATTGCATTTCAGCCTGTAACCCTGGCATTGCCCATTTCAATTTCTTCTGTACTTAATGACTGTGTTAGTACAGAATTAAGATAATAAGAATAATTGCTCCTTTTTTTATGGCACTTCATGTGTTTATGAACAATCATACACATAAGGGTTATTTTCCAAATCATTTCTCATTTTTGTTGTTCTCTTCTGAGTTCTCCAATTAGTATGTATTTCTTTCTTAATGTGGTGTTCACAACAGCATGCAGCATTCCAGCAGAGGCTTATCAAGTGAAGTAGGGCAGAATAATTACCTCATTTCTTTTATGCGTGACATTTTTATTAATGTGACTCAATGCTGAGCATTTGCCTTGTTTTGCCACAGCGTTGCATTGTTGATTCATATTCAAATAATTAGTCACTGCAAATCCTCACGCTGCTCCGTAAATCCATGTGCTAACACAGGCTTTCCCTCAGCTGCCAACAGGAGCAGGCAGGAGCTGCTCTGTGCAAAAAAAAGGTGTGCAATGCCCCCTCCTAACCAGACTCCCAGCCTCTGTGCTCATAGGTGATTACTGGTTCCTCATATTTACAGGACTTTAAGTGTATCCCAGCTGTGAGTGATTTCAAACTGATACCTCCACTCTTCCAAAAATGAAGGCTCGCCCTACCCCTCTGCACACACAGTCTTCAGAAGATGTAGAAAGAAGCATGAGAATAATGGAAATTATCCTTGTCCCAGGGAAAATATTACTGGAGCCATCGAAACAAGACAGATTCCTGCCATGAAGATTCAAGGGATCATTGGCATTATTATTATAGTCCTGTTTGCACTTCGTTCTTCATGTCTGCATTCTGGCACTGTGTCCCTGAACTGGAAACAAGTAATTTCTATCCCTATGAGGGTCACACAACATGATTTTCTTCAAACACCGGCATGAAGTCTGCTAATGTCTCCTAGGAGAACTTGTGGCTCTCACTGTGTTGTGAAGCATTTGCCAGGAGAGTGAGCATTCTCCTGCCTGAGACGATGCAAAGCCTTTGTTTCCCAAAATGTGCCACATGTAAGAAGCATAGTCCCACTGATACATTGATCAATGCACTGTTTTATTCCAAAATGAACCTGGGCCTCAAGTTCAGAGAACGAAAATTTCTGTCAGCGTGGCTTCTGGCAGGTGGCATCAAATTCACCTGGCTGCCCCAGCAGGATCCTCAGCAAGGCAACTCTGCTGCTCACCTATGTAAACAAGTTCTTAATTTTTGCCCTAGAGGCTCAGGTTTAATTGCTTGGAAAGGACACACACACAGAGAAATTAGGACTGCACTTGGTTCACCCTCCCAGGAACCAGGCTGCTTCCCTGGAATGGCGGTGGTAGAGGGATGCGAAGGTTTGTCATGCAGACTTACCTCCAAAAAAGGACATGAGCCAAAATAATTGATCTCAATGTTGTCCAGTTTCTCACCTCCTTCCTGGATGGTTTTATCCATAAAAGAGACAGGGTCTGTAAGCATTATAGTCACTGAATCCTCATCTGAGAAGGGCTGCTCTGCAGCCACAAATTGCAGGAATTTGGCCCATATGGTTTGAAGTAGTGAGTTGAACTTGGGTCTCCTGCATCCCAGGTGAGTGGCCTGATAAGAAGGCTGCTACTGTCCCTATCCCACTGGTCTGATAAATTATTTTGATAAGAGTGAAGAAAAATAAACAGAACCCAAAGGCTTAGTATTCGGAAACTCACGAAGGGAGGCTTCTCCCAAACAGGCACCACAGGAACATGGTCTCACACACTTCCAAAGAGACCTGTATAGCCATCAAACATTTTTATTCTGTTTGAACTCCTTTTCTCTCTGTTTCTTGCAAAAACAAACAAGAACTTTTTTTTTCCAAGGAAAATGACTTGTTTTTCCAATAAACCCTGTAAGAACCCCAGTGAGACATGTACTTGCAGAGTTCTTATTGCTAACCAAAGATATTAAAAACCAGTTCAAACTCTTCCCTCAAATGAGAATTGTCTTAAAAATGGAATCTGGGTGCAGCATAGTAGATTTTTTTGGATGGGGAATCCTAAAGCATTTCTGTTTCTTTCTGCCTTTTCTTCTAAAAATGATACTTGAGGTACTTACAGTATTGTCTGATCCCAGGAGATAAAACTTGGTAGAAATACAAACCATTGCACCACAATATCTTCATGTGGCAATTACATAAACAAGAATTTTCAAAAACAGCTGAAGAAATACAGGGGCAATGTGTATCAAGTCATGTTTGAAAATGCTAAGTACTTCAGATTCCTTTCAAAATCCTGGACATGAAGTATTTTGCATCTGCAAAGGCAATTGATTTATTAAGAAACATAGCATCATTTAGACCCTCTGCTAAGTCTGTATCCTTAAAGTCTCAGACTGCAGCGTGCAATATTAACAAAAATGCCTCAGATTCATATCAAAAGAATTTGAGTTGTTATGAATTTGAGTCAGTAGCCACAATGTTTTTATGATAGGAAAGAAAAATGGCAGACAGTGGTTAAATACGTTAGAAAGTGGGTTTAGATTCCTCTGAGATCATGAATCCCAACGGGAGCACTGTTGATCTAAAGATCACAGAGAGATAGGACCAGGTCACATGCTGATGCAAATGAGCATAGTTTTCTTGACATCAGTGGACCTACTGTGATTGATTCCAGATGAAGCGATGAGATGATTTGGGTGTGCTGTGCCCTCCTGAAAAGCTGTTGAGAGATGCAGTGAGATCAGCACTGGGGTAGCCTCACCAGAGGCAAATGCACAGCCTACAGTGTTCTCTTTAAACAGACACAGAAGGGAAAAGAGCAGCAGCATCTCTCACTGTGTTGGTGGAGAGACAGGATCTGGTGAAAGGACAAAAACACTGAGTGGTGTGCTCAGTGCTCGGGAGTTTGGAAGGGAGGCAATAAAGGCAGTGTTAAGTGACAGAGGCAGAAAGAGCACCCCAAATTATCTCAGAGCTTGTAGGGCTCCACTGCTCTCACTTTCTTCAGAAAACCTTCACTTTTGCACATCTTTAGATGATCTTTGAGGTTTGGCTCACCAAGGGCTCAAATGTGTTTGCCTGGAAATAGAAAGGAGCAAAGATGAGGCCGGTTCTAAATGCACTCAAGCTGCAGCAGTGGCACAACCAAGTCAACTTCAGTAACTAACCAAAGCCAGCACTGCCCAGAGTTTAGCAATAGCCTCTTGGAATCCAGGATGGGCTGCTACCCTGGTTCTCTGAGTAAAATTTCAGGCAGATGGTTTGATCTGGGCTTCATGGTATTGTGCCTGGTGAGGCAGCTACACTAATATACTGATGATTTTTCAAGTGTTTTTTATCTTAGCACTATAGATAGACCTAAGTGTGACTGAAGATACTCATCAATGGTTTCAGGGCTATCTAAAATATGTAAAAGTTTGGTAATGTGCTCCCTCTGGAAATGAAATTGAAAGTCATTTATTTGCTCTGAAAGCCTCAAAGCACTGTAGTGAAGTAAATCACACCTTATTTGAAATGTCAGTACCAAAATGCAGGATGCAAGAAGTCTTCTTCATGAACTCAGTAAAACCTGAACATAGATTTTTTTTTTCCTAAGTTTTGTTCTTTTTTTCTTAGAGCATTATTTACAGTATTTAAATGCCTTGCAGGGCTTTCACAGTTGAATCAGCTTCTTTATAGGAACCTGCAAACTCTGTAGCTATTGCTCTAGCATTGTCCCAAATTTGCCCATCAAAAGAAAACTTAGAAAGCCCTTTTCAGCATACCTAATTTTTCTAATACTGAAACAATTTACTAGTAAACTACCCAATTAAAGCTGTATTAACTTGGATATTTTATCTCACTCTTATTTTCAAGAGTCAACAACCCAAGTACAAGGAGACTAATGACTTAAAATTGAGCCTTCTCTGTACAACTGATGGAGTTTTGTTCCTGGGCTATCTCCTCCTCGTTTCATTCAGCGTGAATGGCAGATTCCTACATCGTGTCAGGTTTCGGATCACCATAGAAACAAACTAGGAGGCAGTTTCATTAATCATTTAGAGCACAAGAAGTCTAGGTCAGTCTGATTGCAGCATATAGAGTATCATCCTAGCGCCACATGGGACTCAGTTGATTTGAATTAAAAAAGATTAAGCTGCCCCTAGGACGCTCAGCATCATCAGTTTAAGTTCTCATGTATCAGTGGTCTCTGGAGCCACATGGATTAGGAGACTGAAGCTATGCATTTATTTTTCAAGGCTCAGTGAAACATTAGATGAGTGCAGGTGTCTGAGGGGGAAAAAAGGACAAAGATCACATATAGTTTTTTAGACTTGTTGCTGTTCTTTTGAAACTGGAAACAATAACTCAGTTTTATTTCTCCAGTGACAGTTACCACTCTTTTTTGGCCATGCAATGGTACATCTGTTACCCAATGTTTACATTTTAGATTTATAAAAATTTCATACTATGAAGCATAGTTTTAGCACAGGGCTGCGAGTTGGGCATAGAAGTTTACATGAATGCTGACTTTTTCTTCTCCTGATGGGGTAAAAAACGCATGAGATAAATACTGGTGACATTTTAGTTTTGCTTGAATGAAGATTTATTGCTCCCAGGAAGCTGACATACAGGCAGCTACAAATCAACTTGACTATGAAATAGTTGTATATGTACACCACAAAATGAGCCCCCCCTTCCAAAGTACTCACCTTATTTATGGGTCTTCCAGTACTTCAAAGACCTTCAGTAACTTAGTCCAGACTGGTTTATTGCTTTGCAGAACTAAGATATTTCAAGGGGAAAGTTGTAGGTTACAGTATATTAGGACTCTTTCTCTTGGGGGTCTGAGAATCCCATGATGCTATATGAACTGTTGATCTAAAGCTTATTACAGCATGACTTCCTAGAGTATAATTCTTAAATCTTTTGAGTTATACAGTACTGTCTTTAATCCCAAGTGCTAAACCTTAAAGCGGAACGAGCTTTCCAAAATTCAGAATGCCAGCTGCGAGTTGATGTAATTACACTTTGTTAAAACACAGTTCACTTACTTGCCCAGGCTGCCTGTGACCTGTTCAAATTAGTTGTTTTAATTTTCAGCAAATGTTTTACATAAAACAATCAGGGAACAAAATCCCGCATCACAATATTCCTGCTGGAAAGAAAAGCAGTTCTGTGGACTGAGTTTCTCCAGTTTACTCAATAACCAAAAAATACCCCACCCTGTGTATTTTTTCCATTTGCCCTTGCTGTGCCAGTTACCCAGGCTGTGACAGTATCATCAATAGTGAAGCCTCCTGTCACAGCACATCTGGGGGCACCCAGACCATGTCAATACTTTTTGCTGAAGTACTGTCATCCTGGGGATTTCCAGGAAAGAAATGACATTATGCTCAAGAAGCAATTTTAGAATTTCCCAGCACTGTGCAAACAGACTGGTTATGGGAAGGGGAAAGTGAGTATTATTCCCACTTTGACAAGTGGAAGCTGATATGATGTCATGCTGAGTGAGTTGCCTTGGGCCACAACAGAGAGCATGGACCACCATTGGGGAGCTCCTGTTTTCCCGCCTGGTGCTCAGCCCAGGTCCTCCTATTTACAGCTTTCTGTCAATGCCCGGAAGATGGAAATGCAAGAACTAAAGGGTACAGAGAGAGTCCTGATGGAAGGCACAAAACAGGTCATGCTAGCTAATGCTTATTGGGTTCCAGCCATGTGCTGGTTGCTATGAAACAGAACAGAACACATGGCCTCTACGTTGCAGCATTTCTATGGTCTCCTTCAGAGGTTGCCACCCAGCCGTTTCCAGCCAGGCTGGAGAGCTTTGCCATCCCCTGTCTGCCTATGAGACAGCTGAATTTGCCAGTGTGAGGAGGGGCAGCTGTAGCACCCCCACCTGCCAGCAGCAGTGATGGTGACCAGGCTGTCCCACTCACATGTCACTGCTCCACTGCTCTGACCCATCAGGTGTCTTCATGCAGCCTGGACATCTGCCTTCAGCCATAGCCAAAGACTGCCAGCAACCGTCCCTGCAACTGTGCCCCTTGTTCAAAGCCACTGAGCCTGAAGATGCAAAACCAGCCCATCCACAAAGTACAGCAATGCTGAGCCAGTGGTGTGGAACTGGCCACCATCTCCTCCACCTCACCAGGATCTGCTGTATTTTGGCTTCTTGTTTGGTTTTTTTGATTCAATATTACTTCTCCCCAACTGCTCTTTTTCCTGACTCCAGAGCAAACATGTCTCTCTGTTGAGGATTTTTTGCAGGAGAATGGACACTGGGAAATGCACAACCCAGCTTTCGAGAGATGCACAGTCCAGCTTTCCCAGCATTGAAACAAGCTGAGTAAAGGATACACTATCTTTGATAACACCATGGAGGAAATAGAAGAAACAACCCAAGGATATGAAATAAAGATGTATTGACCACAGCACAAAAGAAATATAGTTTAGGAATTGCTGAAACAATAAGTTAGTTTAGCAGTATGAAAGAACTGTAGTCTAGGAACTGCTGAAACAATAATTTAGTTCATACAAGATTGATACATTATGCTGAACAAAAAGGATGTGAAAAGCTGAAATATGGTGGATAGTTGTCACAGCAAGTATCCAATCAGAAGTTTAGATGCAACATGCTAACAGCAGCAAGCACCCAATCATTATACTGCTTTTGACCGCACGATGTTCGAAACATTACGGAGTCAGAACTAAAATTGCTATATAAGTGTGTAGTGTTCCAATAAAAAATGGCTTCACATGATCATATTGATCGGCGTGTGATGTCCCGTTATTGCATCCTCCGCATCTCTCTTTAGTCACTGTTTCAGCTCCCAGTGCCTCACAGTTGGAGGATGGAACAGGAGGTCCCCTGCCTGCTTTCATGAAGGGTTCCCAGTCCTGCAGCAAGGCTGCAGCACCCATACATACGCCTCTGTGCCTAGAAATGAAGAGCTAGCCCAGGCACATCAGGAGATGGCTGTCTCTAAATGGAGCTCCAGCTGTGGGTTGCTGTGAATCACCTTGGATGTGCCACTTTACGGTTATCTTATTTTTGTTCTTCATCTTGTGGCCAATGGTGATTTCTAGGCCAAAACCTTCGTGCTCAGCTCTAGAAACACTTTATTAAAATTACCATGTAACTGAAAAGGAGATAATTCCATTTTTCTACCAAACACCCATCCTTCTGCAGGGCCTGGACCGACCTGGGAAGCTGCTCCTGGGCTCCTGCCAGTTGGAGGGAGACCTGTCGGGTTTGCAACGACACAGAAGGCCCATGTGGAGTCCCTGACTTCTGCTGCTGCCCAAAGCCATGAGAAAGAAGACAGCTTCTGTGTAGCCCTGTCTAAGCAATTGTGGCAATGTTGGTTTTTAATAACCATGTAGCAAAATCGCTTTCCCTGGCATGTATTGCCTACAGATAGTCTCCAAAACACTTTTTGGCACAAAACATGAAGAAAAGATTCACATTCACTCTGCTATGTAAAGCTAATATAAAACATTTCTAACTCATTACATTGGCTGACTTTTGCCTTACTCTTCTGCTTTAACTACAGTGACCAAAAAAACTTATGTTCCTTTTTCATTTCACGTGGAGTGGAGCAGAGCCACCACGAGATTATCTGAATTCCTGCACACAGATCATTATCTGAACCATGTGCTTGTTCCCAGCCTTTCACTGTCAGGCATAACCAATGCCTGACATAAGCAGTAATTTGAAGATGCTGAGGTGTCAAAAAGGATCTGAATCATTCTGACAAACCTTTTCTCATTCAGCTATTGACCCATAGCTCTGTTTGAATTTGGGAAGCCTGAGGTCGGAATGAAAAACATCATTTTTCTTGTAAGCCAAACATATTTGACTGAGAAAAAGTAAGCTAATAAAGACAGAGAGGCAATTTTTAATGTCACTTTTTAGAGTACAGTAATTTGTCTAATCTTATTGCCTTGGAATATGATTACACGTAATACATTCACATTACACAGGAGGGAATACACTGGGAGAGAAATGATATGTTTCTCTTCCATGCCCAACATATGGAAACATGTATAAAATAGGAAAGTCTAAACTTTGCCACTGTTCCAATCTCTTCTCTGTGGACAAATAATGGAATTGTTTGGAAATTTGTGGTGACAAACGTACTAATTTGGACCTAGGTGAATACAGTTTACCCAATTTAATAATTTTGGGTTATGGAAAACATTGGTATACAGCAAATCTCTCTGTCCATACTCTAATCAGTGCAAAATTCTAGGCCACTTTTCCATAACCCTCTGGTTGTTGCTGGTAGCAAGCAGAGATTTACTGTAGGAATTAAAGAAAGCTTCTTTCCTCCCACCACCAGCAGCTGTTTGGCCCTGCAGTCTTCCTGGGCAGGGCAGAGCTGCATCAATCCATGGTATGCATGACTCATAGGAAAGTAATAAAAACCTGGGGCTAGAAAAGACCTCAGGAAGGCAACAAGCTCATATGCAAGAGCTAGAGCAGCTCATGTAAGATAGAAACACAAGCAGTTGAAAGGCACAAGCAGAGGAAGCAGCTGGGTGAGTCTTCTGGGTTGCTGTAAGTGCTGGCACTTCTGCCTGCACATCAATCTCCATGCGCAGCTCGGAGCGCTCTGTAATGCCCGTGACCAGAGTTCTTTCCAAACAGGTTATGCAGGCAATGCATAAAATCTCAATGCAGGAAATGCCCACCTCTAGACTTACCAGTCAGCCACAAGCAGATTGAGCCCCTTCAAGAAACCTGTGGTCTCCACAGTTTCACCAGTGACTGATTTTGTCATTACTATTTCACAATAGATGAGGTCCAGAACCAAAATACAGAAGTCATTTTTCACTCTGAATAATTCAAAAATCTGAATTAATCCATTCTGGGATAAAGTGCGTACCTTGGTTCCAAATTGTAGGTATCATATGTGCATTTCAGTTTCATTAAGGCAAAGTGTATTTGGGTAGCTGTCATGTAGTGCCTGGAATGTGATGAAAACAAGAGGTCCTGGCTGCCTGCTGCTGAGGAACTCCCAAGGCACTTCTCACAGGAGCAGCGGTGTTAACCCTGATATCCTGGTCAAATTCCAACATGGCTAATTATATCCCACTTACCTAAAGCTCTGCCATACTTTCTCTGCCTGCTGCAAGGACTTGTTGCATGCAGGAGGCTCACTTCTGGTCCTCTTGAGGGTTATTGCCTTTCACATCAGACGCAGTGGTATTTACGGAGTAGCTGCAGTTAGTTATCAGTTTGTAAAATTTCCTGAACAGCACAGGACTGTTAAATTAAAACAGCAGTTATTACTATGTAGGGTCTGAGGCAAAAGAGGCCGAAAGCTCCTGCAAAAGAATGAGTAAATAAACCACAAGGCTGCAAATGAAATTAGGAGCAGTAACTCATGCACTATGGCAATGACCACAGTAGCAGTGTCCATCATGCGCCGCTTGCCTGAAGGAGATTAGAGATGCATAAATGTGGGTGGGGACAGAGCACTGAACAAAAGTGCAGGGGAAGAGCAGCATGGGTAGATAATACCAAGGAGCCCAAGGGACAGAGGGAGAAGACTGCATTCTGAGTTCAAGACCGGATAACTTCATATGGAGTACCATCTGCTGATGTTGCCTGTGAGAATACAGTAATTCAAGACTTTATAGCAAGTGAATCTTCCCGAGGCTCTCAGGTTTATTTCTTTCACGTTCTTATTAAATGATAGTGAGAGACTTGTAGCTGTGATAAGCTACAGTGAGACTGAACAGTGGGAAAACCCCACACATTTAAAATTTTGACTGTAAAATTTTGACTATGAAATACAATATCAAGGATAACATTAAAATGGCAATATCACATCTTATTGTTTGTTTGGAAAGGTGGTGCAGATGTGGTACATAATAATATTGGAAATGGCTGCATGATAATCCCAGTGAGTCTTTTTGCATCTTGCTTAGAAATAAATATTTCCTGAAGGAAAGCAAATTTTGTATATGCATCTCTGCCACTTTTTCTACCAGAAGGTATCCATCTCATTATCCTTTCAGTATCAGCAGCCACCAATATATCATTGAAATTAACAGACATGACAGGTTCACCAAGAGGAGCCAAAACCAACCCAAAGAGTGGATTTCCATACTCTGGAAACCATTCTTACACTTCCTTGCTCTCTTTTCATGAAAATCCAAGTTGTTTATATGTCTGATAAGCATCCTGCTATTTAGAGAGTTCACAGAGCGACATCCTTACAGCTCATCTTGTGTGGTAGAATCCTCCTTTCAGGGTTCTCTTCTCTCTGATACATACATATTGACACACACACGTATATATACACACACATACATTGATTAGATCACTGGCAACACTGTGGTTCAGTTATTCAGCAGCATAATTTGAATTTTTCTCTAATATTTAGCTGAGGACATGGCAGTAGGATGTGCTGTTGATAAATTAAATGTGTGGGTGTGCAGTCCAGTGAATGCACATGAAGAGCTATTCTTGTTCCCGTTTTTGGAAGACAGGTGCTTCTATCACAGCTAGAAACCCTCACAAATGAGAATAAGGGCACAGAATGTTAAATGCCTCTTTCTGACTTCTTTGTCTCCCTAATCAGGATGAGGCCATGTTAACAGAGTAGCACGAAGTGGACAAGATGACACAGTAAATGCTACCAGGATGTCCTGTACTTTTCATGGGATAAATAAAGCCTGTCATCTTCAGAAGGATCAACAAACCCCACACATTCTTTAGAGCATGATAAGATAGAGTGTTAGAGAGTTCCAAATTGTTATGCAATTCCGTATCCTCTCCCATGCCATTAGCTTTCCTTATTCTCTTTAATGTACATAAATATTAATTATGTGAGTATGGGACACAATATCCTTTTACAGAACTCTTTTTCATTGTCATAAATTAAAGGAGTTCAGAGAAAATTTAGCATAAAAAGTAAATTCTGAACTGTTGCAGTTTAGGGCTTCATGTTTCAGACTTTTAAACTGCTTTTATTCAGCAGCAGGATTTCACTGAATTACTCAAAGTTCCCATAAAAAGCCCAAAAAACATACATAATAGATCTTTATAGAAAAAACATTCCAGACAGGAGTTTCTTCCCAGACCAAAGTCTTAGCGCTGTAGTGTGTCCTGCACGGCCTGAATGACTCAGTGCTGCTGGAGCACCAATAAGCCACTGAGCCTAAGAAGGACTGCAGGCCAAAGCAGTTCATGGGTTTATACATGATTGCTCTTCTATCTAATTTTTATTCTGATCTGCTGCAATTGTGTTGTTATCCTTATACATTTCTAATCCTTTTTGAGTCCTGCTATGCTCTTGATCATTCCTGAATTCGCCTGGAAAATTGGTAATTGTCACAGTTTGACTTACTAGCAAGACATTTATCTAGGCTTTTCCAGTTATCACCAGGTATTTCCCCTGTGTAAAGGAAAACATGAATGTGTCTGATATTAGAGCCGACTCACATGAAAACTGTAATAAATGTTATTAGTGGCAAAGTCGAGATGCCCAGAAATCAGACTGTAGGATGTATTGCTGAGAGTTTAAAATAAGTGATTATGAAGAAACCTTCCACATCCCAAAATCTGGATCAGAGGTGTGCATGTGCCATTTTAAGCAAGAATTTCCACCGTGCATTATAATTCTTCCATTCTGAAGCAATGTATTTCCAGGCCTTTATATAAGCTGAAAATCAGAATGGAACTACAGAGGTGTAAAAGCAGACATCTAAGTAGCATTAAAAGAGTGACACGTGGAAGACAGATTGGTTTTTAGTTTTGTCATGTTACTTTTGTGCAGTTCACGAGTTACTTAAATAATCAGAACTGTATTATCTCAGCAGACTGCTTAAAAATTTATGCGTGTGACATAATGTTACAACTAACTTTAAGAGGTCAGTTTTGAAGATGGAAAGATGGAAAATTTGGACTTGGTTTTTAAAACAATTTCCTTGGAACAAGCTCTATTGGTGTCTGGAGCCTTGTCCCAAGTGGAATTGGTGACATATATCCTGGACAGGAAGGTCAGAGTAAAACTGCTCAAAGCACTTGAAAATGTATCCCATGCATGTCTTCTTTACGGAGAATGAGGGACAGTTTGCCTCCCACTATAATGATCCATTTACTGTGCCTAAGTGGCAAACTGTTCTTTCTTGAAGCAGTACCATTTTGTCTCTCAGGTTAGCTCAAGAAGACATGGTGAATTTTATACTGGTGTTCACTCTTTGCTCCCTTGCCGTTAAGGCATCATCTTCATCATGCACTGGAATACGATGTGTCTTCTTTTCCATACAGTCAATGTTTGGTGTGCAAAATAGTTTAATGCAGTACATAACATCTATTACGTCACACTGATTACCCTGCCAGCACTTTAACAAGATTCCCTGTTCTGTACGCAGCTCCAAGACAGGACTTCCATCAAGTTGTGTTGTTTTAAGATGGAGAACGTTGCTTCAGCCCTTCACAAGCAGCTGTCAGCAAAGTTAACAAATTCCCCCAAAACTTGAATTGGATGTAGGATTTTGGACTGGCTTGGTATTACTCACAGTATTTTGCTGTGTGTGATTTACAGGGAGGCTGGCTGCAAAGTTCTGATCTGGATTTCTCCAAAGTAGTTTAGCTCTGTATTGGAGCACTCTGTAGTCAGCAGTTGTCCCTATCAACATCTGTAACACATTTGGCATTACTTGAAAATATTACTCACAACTGTTAAACTAATAAAAGCCCTTCTTTCGTATTTGAACTAGAAGGTAATCATGTGTGCTGGGCACTCATCATTGATTTAGATATTATCTCTCTGCTAGTAATATTTTTGCTCTGCTTTCTCCAAAGCCTGGATTTTTGACCTGGGAGCAATTCTCAGCTGAGAAAATTAGTCTAACTCAAGAGTTGTGCCAGAACTTGGAACACTTGTAGTTGATTTTCTTCCAGGTACTCTGTACAAACTTGTACCAATTCTTGAGCCTCTCTGATAAGTGTCGTGGTAGATGTCCAGTGTGTCATAATTGGTAGACATTTTCTATGCAAAAGGAGGCTTCTCAGCTGATAGCTGAGTCTATAATAATAAAGATTAGGACTTTACATAAATATTTTAAACACTCTACCTGAAAAATATTAGCAAAGTGTCAGGAAATAAGGGCTTCCTAATATAAATTGGTTACCTGTGAAAGACAGTCCTAACTGGAAGAAATGGACTAAATTGTGACATGCTTTCCCCTACATATATTTCCTCTTACTTATGAGGAAAGGTTGAGGAAGCTGGGCCTGCTTAGCCTGGAGAAGAGATGACTGAGAGGGGACCTCATCAGCGACTATAAGTATCCGAAGGGAGGGCATCAGGAGGAGTCAGGCTGTTCTTGGCAGTGCCAAGTAATACTACAAGAGGCAACAGGCAGAAACTGATGCACAGGAAGTTCCACCTGAACATGAGGAAAAACTTCCTCCTTCCTGTGCAAGTGACCAAGTACTGGAACAGATTGTCCAGAGAGCATGTAGAGTCTCCATCACTGGAGATATTCAAAAGCGTTCTGGACACAATCCTGAATAACATGTCCTGTGG
Source organism: Struthidea cinerea (assembly GCA_013397865.1). Taxonomy (NCBI): domain Eukaryota; kingdom Metazoa; phylum Chordata; class Aves; order Passeriformes; family Corcoracidae; genus Struthidea; species Struthidea cinerea. The sequence continues at coordinate 491,350 of VZTI01001559.1, read as the reverse complement.
GACCCTGCTTGAGCAGGGAGGCTTGACTAGATGTCTTCCTGTGGTCCCTTCCATCCTTAACCTTCCTGTGATTCTGTGATATATGCATGAAATGTTGTCAAAATGCAATACTAGCTGAGCAAAGTACTGAACGCCATGTGGTAAAGTGTGCTTCTCATGTGCCATAAGCCCATGCTCTTGGAATTAAGATCTATTTCAAAAGGTAATTCGACGGGATCATACAAGATGCTTGTCAAATGTGTGCCAAATAGACACTGCTTTCTGGGCCAGAAAAGCTTCAGAAATTGTGTGTGCAACTGGCTTTCGCTATGGACTAGAATAAGACAAAACACTTCAGAAATTTTCAGTGATTGTCTCTGTGTGTGCCATTTTTACTGAATAAATAAAGCCCAAGTTTTTCTGTGGCTTGAAAGAGACATATACGATGTTTCAGCAACTTGTTAGTCTGAAAAACTCAGCCACAGGTCTGAGCCCTGGCGTTGGGTATTTCCTGAGCCAAACACTACATAAGCTATCTAGTAATAAGGACACCTCAATTGCTTCAGGCTTAAAAGTCCACCTTTTAATTTATATATGACAACACATTCTTGCCTGGAATTGCTGCGCTTGGCTCCCCCTTCACAGCACTTGTCCCTTTGGCAGTTCTCACTGCGTAAAGCCAGAACAACAACATGAGTGTGTGTGAAGCCTTCTAAGAATTGATTTGCATTGTCCTATTCCTACTCCAGCAGAAGTCAGCAGGAATTGCACCAAGGAATGAGAGGTAATCTGGTGCTGAGTGTCCTTGAAAATTCACCTGCAGTGCCCTTTAGCAATAGTGTATAACTGCTGAGAGCTTCAGTCATGGGGCCTTTTCCTGGGTACAGATACAAAGTCTTCGCTTATGGAATGATTTTCTAAACCGGGTCCAATGTCATACGTACAAAATTAGTCATCACATTTTTGTCTAGGTAAAGTCATACTATCTGCAGTTTCCTTGTAGCTGATTTAGGCCTAAATGAAATTTACTCTTTGTTCTGGAGATTAGTTTTCAATTCTGCTTTGGCAGAGCTTCAGTTTACACATTTATCTGCCAAGTGTCGCTGCATTTAGTCCATCCTTCCATCTAAAAGAGGAAGCTCCTTCAAAGCCTCATTTGTTGGTCTTCATAAAATAAAATCTAGAGCTGCCTTGGATAATGACCATAAAGGATACATCCAAGATAGCAGGCATATTAATAGCATCAACTTCAGCAATCTCTTTTGCTGTTGTTCTATACTGAGGAGCCATCAATGGCTCGGGAAAATTGTAGACAACTTTTCTGCTGGTGGCTTTTGCCTGCTTTTACTAGACACTCTTTCAGGATGCATTGGATTTGTCTGGGGCTCTTTATTCCATCTGACCTTTACTGACTATTCCCATTCATCCATGAACATGCACAAGCAGAAACACCAGCTGGTTTCCACTCGCTCCTCTTTCGCACATCAAGGAGAAAAGGCCCTAGTGGGATAAGCACAGTGAGTGGGCAATGCTTCCCTGCCTTCCTGCTCACAGAGGAGCAGGATGGGGATAGGAACCAGTTGGCGCATGTTAATTGTGACAGTGGTTTGAACATCAAAGGATTGAGATACAAGAAGCAAAGACGTGAGAAGACAGGAAAAGAGAAAGAGGAAAGAATAGGTGTGATGTTACAAGAGGAGGTGTTTGCTAGATCTAAGGGCTTCTATTCCGTGAGGTAATTATAGAAGCATAAACAATAAATCACTCTTTATCTGGCAGACCTTTGACCATAAGAAAAAAAGAAGATACGTCAATGGGATTATAGGATCTAACTCTGTAGGGTATAGAGTATAGCTGCAACAGTTTTGGACTCTAAGTTTCTCTTTGAACAGCTTTATGGCAAGGCATGCATCAAAACTACTGCTGAGAATGTGCTGTGGGTTTCTTGCGTCTTCCACTGAAGGGGAAAGCTGTTATTGATTACTGGCTACGTTGGTTGTATTTCAAGGCTGGGCTCATGTGCAAGTTTTCTTTTTAGCTCTAAAGCCAGCTAACTGTATGATAACCTCTTTCTTTCCCTCCAGGAAAGACCTCCAAGAGTCCACTCATATGGCTGGTTTATGCAGAGAGATCATTGGAGAGGAAGGCTCTTCTCCCATTTTCTCTGTTCCAATCCCTTTTCCCTCCACTTCTGCAGCAGTAGGACAAAAGTCAGGCTCCCTCTCCCTTTTGTGCCTACAGTGATCCTTGTGCCACCATTGTCTGATTAACAAAATTATTTGTAAAGACTATGTTTTACATTTGATCTTGCAAAAAAAGAGTCATTTTAAACAAAGCCAGATACTTTAAAGACCACCATATGGTTTTAATTGTATTTTCTACTTTGTGTCATAACTTGAATGAACAAGATATGAACAGTATTCCTATTGTCACCACATTTCACTGTGTTATCGCATTTGCTAATATTTCCTAGTTAAAAAAATATTGGCAGCTACTATGAAGCTGATGTCTTAACCATTATCTTCTGCTAACTCCATTGTTAGAGCCTGTTCCAAAGCCTACTGAAGCTGCTAGATCACTTTCTGACTTCAGTCGGTGCTGGGTCTGAAGCACAAAAAGGGAAAAGTTACGCTCCAAAGGTTTCCCACCTTCCAGATCCCTTTCCTCTGCTCCTTCCAGCTACGCAAAAGCTCTCACTGTGCTGCAGAGCGCAGTGTGGTTTGGATACTGTACACACATATGTGAACTTGATGAGTTTATGGGCGCATTTTTGCTGACAAACTGAAATTTTGGGAGGAAGAGAGGGGAAGTACTTTGAGATTTGGAGTTAAATATTTTAATTGATCTTGTAAACAGAGTGGTTGAGAAATGAAACAAAAATAAAGATGTTTTCATTTCTCTGCAGCTGAAAAATATACATAATGAAAACTGGGGGGAGAAGGTGGGGAAAGCATGAAGTCACAGATACTTCAGTCTTCCTTTCTCCTCATTAGGAGAATATGCTCTTTCTCTTACATAATGGGGTAGAGGCCGAGCTTATGCACAGATTGCTCTTCCACTTCATAGCCATGCAGCTGCATCCTGCCCTCATAGTTAATCTCATTTATGGCCTTTCCAGAAGGCGGCCTACCCTGGGTGACAATTACAGTTGGTTAATTTTGGCATGATGTGATTAAAAGCAGACTGATATAAATCACTGAACAGTGTAGCTTATGAAAATGCAAGCTGAGGTAGCATCCCAACCACAGCACTACCATGAGAGAAGCTGAGAGCCAGATGTTGGGCTAATGAAGAACCAATCTAATAATGGACTTTTTGTATCCTCTGGAGCTCAAAAGCCTTGCCTAGGGCCAGATATCTCCATGTTGTGATACATATTGAACATTTTAGAGGTTTACACATTGGTTTAGTGGGTTGTCTTGGCTTATAGCTAAATACCCTAGGAGAAAGTTTGGGAGCAAGGTCTTCTGGAGCCCCGACACGGAGAGCCCTAACAGGATATCTTAGGAAGGGTATTCTGAGTACCTTATGTATCCAGGTCTCTTAGGCACCCTGAATCTTACCTCATGTTAAAGTCTGAAGTGGCCTGTTTGAGTAGGCGGTGTCATTTATGGACATAAATGAGAAGCATCAGTGCAATCAGGGTAGATGGATGTCTATGTGGAAATCGACTGCAAGTCTGTAATCAGAGTCTTCCTGCCTCTCCTTGCATTTTTCAGAGAGGATGACATGTCCACTGAAATGAGGAATTGTAAGAGAAAGTCTTTTTCATCAACTGAAATGTGATAGGACACTTTTAAGTTAAATGTGAGTGCCCTGATTACAAGGTCACTTTAGGTTCTGCATGGCTTGAAGTGTGCAGCTGTCCCGGCCAGTGTGAACTTTCAAACCAGCTCTGCTGACAAAAGATGAGCTCAGTGGCTCCTGAGCCAACCTCCTGCCTGCCACCTACGTTCAACTTGCTGCCGTCTCCTCCGAGACGTCCTACCTGACACAGGAGTGACGTAAGGTGCAGCTAGGGAGGAATGACACTCTGGTCCACAGAGTCAGTGCATTATGGCAGCTGCCCATGCATTATGGCAGCTGCCCATATGGTAGTGCTATAGACAATTAAAGTAGATTAGTCATTGGTCTTTGCGGTAAGAGAATTGATGGAAGTAAGAAAATGACAGAAAAGTTGTTAAATTACCTGGTGATTTGATTGGATAAGAGAACCTTGTAAAGAGTCTGCTTCTATTAAATGGACAACATAAAAGCTCAAAGAGAACCTATGCTCAGAAAGGATGTCTTTTATTCTTGGGACAAACCATCCAGTTCTGTCAGAGTTACTTTGCACCTTGTATGTGCAAACCAACTTTTGCAATTTTTTTTTAACAAAAAAGGACCGGGAACTATTTCTGTATCTTGCTTGTGACTTGGACCAGAACAGTCACTAAGGAAGTGTTCTGATTAGAGAGAATTTGATCATGGGTAACATTTTTTATTTATTTATGCATTAATCTGAAAGTCACACATTCAGAAATAACAGCTTGAATGTGAAGAAATCCATTAATGGAAAGAGGAAGAGGGGAAGAAGAAAGAAAGAGAAAGATTAGGGGAGCAGGAGCTGATGAGAGCACAATTCCTTGGACAGTTACTCTGCGAAGTATGTCACATAGGCTGAATGTCTCTACCTGAAGACTCAGTATTTTAACTCTATGACATGGCTTTTCATGTCAGTAGAGTAAAATTTTCCTGAATCCCTTTTCATTTTCCTCCTAAAGAGCATGTTCTGAAGAATCTGTGCTAACTTCATTACGTTGCTTTTACTGCCTAAAAGATGGCAAAGATCATAGGAAAAATAAAAAGTCAAGAAAACTTGGGGGGTTTTACCTTAAAAGAAGGTTTCATTTTGCAAAATACGGGGTTTTCTCATTTGTAACAAAGCCTAAAAAAGATTACAGGAAAATTCTTTTTCCCAGCCAACCAAAAAACCAGAATTTTTGGCATAACTTTTCCCAATCAGATCATGCTTTGCTTTAGTCATGAATCTGTTGAAGTAAGGAATTGTTCTAGGACCTGTTTCTGTTCAGCAGATGACTCAAAGCAGAAGCTCACTGGTTCCTCAGCCCAACCTTCACTTGCATTGGACTGCACACCATGTGCCATGTAAAGCCCAACACAAACACTTCAAGAGTCAAGACTTTATGATGTCTGGACTATTTCTTTCTTTGACAAACAGCATGTAGTGCCAAGATTTGCCACATCCTGTCCATGGGAAGCAAAGGTTTAGAATTGACAATGTACTTCACAGAATCATAGAATCACAGAATATGCTGAGTTGGAAGGGACCATTGAGTCCACAAGGTTCATCAAGTCCAGCTCCTGTCCCTACACAAGACACCCCAAGAATCACACCATGTACCTGAGAGCATTGTCCAAACACTTCTTGAACTCTGTCCAGCTTGGTGCTGTGAGCACTTCCCTGGGGAGCCTGTTCCAGAGCCCAAACACCCTCTGGGTGAAGAATATTTTCCTAATATCCAGCCTTCATTTTAACAGATCCTTGACTAATAGTCCCTTGACTTATTACCCTGCAGTGTTCCATGAAGTCCATCTGCTTCTTCACTACAATGGAAGTTCGAGTCCCCAGAGAGCCTTGAGACTGTGGCATCTCTGAAAAAAAATTGATCTCTCTTGCCCATTCACTCCAATACTACATAGCCTGTTTACTTCTTCCTGTAGCTCCTTCACCTGGGACACAGCTCCTCAGCCAGAGTACACCTTCTGCAAAACAATTGTTTGTTGGCCCCAACCTTTTGAAGAAACATCAGGCACTCCTGGCTGATGAGTTTTCCTCGTGGAAGAGAGTCTTCTGCATTCCAGTATCTCTAGGTTATATTCTTCACCTTCACAGACATATAAATTTCCATTTCCTTGTTCAAATTGCCATTAAAAGAACTAAATAGATAGAATCCGGTTCTTAGGATATTGTGACAACCTTGTTCAAGCAGAGCAAGACATGTTACCCTATTTCAGTAGCCATTCCCTAGGCTAAAAAAGTAGACTGAGACAGGCTAAAACTAGATGATGAACTGTCCTCAAACTGAGACTACTTAACCAGTAATTTCGTGTATAGTGCTGTTGTGTTTGTCTTCATTCTGCAGTCATGAAAGGATGGCAGATTCCCTGGAATTCAGCAGCATGGCTTGCTGCTGGTGTAACATTTTGACTTCAATGCAGGACATTGCCAACTGTGCCAGCCACGTGTTGTGCATCTGTTCAATACAAACCCTTGCAGGACAGTAAAATAATTGCTAGATGATGCCACTCGGTTTTGCTTCTTAAAGGCTTGCCAGTGCAAGTTATTCCAATTATTCCAACAAAAGTTACTCCAAAAGTTACTGTCTGGGTGTTGTCACTTTGGAAAAAGTGTGCATCTGCAATCCCCCATATGTGATAATGATTTTGAAAAAGCAGCAATCACTGCAACCAAAGCATTCGCATCTGTTTAAAGCACAGCTTGCTCTTTCACTTGTGTCAAAGCTGTTGGCACAGAATTCAAAGCACTGGATTGGCAACTCTATCAGGAAGCAAGTGCCACATAAAGCTGTAATAGCTGCCTTCGTTAGCTTTTGTTATCTGAAAAATTCCAAGTGCTTTGGATAACATAATGTGCCACATATCTATAGAAGCTGTTGGGCAGCAGTTTGACAGCCATATGCTTACATCTATAATGTGTGCTTACCCTCATCTCTAACTAAATGTTTTCCTAAAGCAGCTGTGGCAACAGGAGTGAGCTCAAACAATTCCCACACAACTAAAATGCAGCTGAAGGCACTGGCTTTTCTGATGAGGGGACTGAGGCCACAAGTGCCCCAAGTACTCTGCAAAGATTCCTGCCCTAACACTACTAGACTGTGCTGTGGAGTCACGCACAGTTGCCGGTGCAGCTGGAGAAGGATATGGCCAGGTTGGCTCAGCATGGTGATGAAACAAGAATCTCGCTTCTGGTGCTGGTGCTAACTCATGTGGGTCACAAGGACTATCTCTGCACTGCCCTTAGGTGTGAGCTGGCTTGTGTTTCTCTGCACCTGTAGCATGGATCTGCCACAAATTCTTCTGAAATCTCCCTCTTTGCCTCCTCAGACACCAAACATGGATGAACTGGGAGACTATGGGAGCAGTTGGAAAGGGAATGCAAGCAGACTTTGGAAGAGGCATGTGTGGCTAACTGTGACAATGTAGGAAATCCAAACCACTTTGGTTTTGAAATTACAAGCAAAATCATTTTATGCCAGAATGTATGAGGTTTGTTTTCTATCCTGCCTTACTGGACTCCATCAATAAAGAAAGAAAATCCAGACATCATATGCGACCAAACACTGCACTCATCTCTTCTTCACAACTCCTATTCAAAGTCTGACTAACTATTAGATGCACCTCTGACAAAGACAAAATCTGTGTTCCAACTTTTCTGACTGGAAACACAAAGTCTTTCATTAAAATAGATCTCACCTGTCCAGTAGCTGAGGCACGATGAATGTTAAGAGCCTGCCCATCCTTTCAGCCATGTTCCTGTAGCAAGGAGGGCTCATGGTGTTGGTAAGCATCCTGAGGATTTCCTCTTCAAAACTGAGACTGTTTTGTTCTCTCCACTGCTTTGGATTTATTCACTCTTTCTAGGAAATAATTACTGCTTCATTTTTCACTTTTTACATGCAGTGTTTGGCCTATCTTGGAGTTTGGAATTGAGAGAAAGGTTGTTACACTAAATATTGTCATCTTTCTGCTCTAATACAGTCTACAGGCTGAGTATGGCCTTGTGATAGTGTGGAAGAGTACTGCACCAGCACACAGTGTAAAAGTCACTGCTGTTTATGTCATCCATGGGGCCTGTTCAGCTGCAGAGGACTGCAGGATACAACGCTGTGAGGTCCCCACTTCACCCTCCCCACCTGAAGTATTTCATAGCACATTTGGAATACAAATTTATGCTTTTGAAGTTTGCCCTTTTACAAATGAAATAGATGAGTGGAATCTGTCCAGACAGTTTTTATTGCAGCAGCACTGCTCCATTATTAATCTCTCTCCAGACATGTCAGTTGTTCCCTTTCCAGATAAGATGATGGCCCTGCACATGGTGGGATAAGAAAGAGAATGGTGCACAACTCCAGCAGCCTCTCACAGCTTTCCATAGTGCCAACAGCTGGGGTGACTTTTCCTGAGAATGAAAGTACTTTTGTACTTTACTGCTGTTCCAGTATTGCTTGAGAAGAGCCTGGCTTGGCCACTGGGATCCATTTCAGAGCCATAAACCTTGGGGAGAGGAAGACAGATCTCTGCAGTTTGGAATAAAGCATCTAAGTTCCTGAAAGAGTCTAGTTTAGACATGCCCCTTGCTTAGACATGGCTGCTTTAGACATTGTGATCTTCCAGAGACAGCTTAGGGCATCCTGTTCCATACAAAGGGATGGCTCATGTTCATCTTTCCTTGGATTCCAGTCTGTCCTTGGGTTTTCTATATGATTGCTATATAAACTATTTCAGTTTAGCTTAGTTGCTTACATCACAGATATAATTATTTCTCACACACCACACAAAAATAGAAGACTTGAAAAAGTACATTTTAATATACTGACTTGGAAAAAAAACCCTAAAACACACAAAAAACCCACACTGTAAATCTATCTAAAAGCAATTCACAGTAGTAATGCAATGTCATTGTTTTCCAACTATTTGGAGGTTAAATTGGGTTTTTGGCAATCTGATAACTTGAGCAAACAACTCTAAACTAGTCTTAGCCTCCCCCCTTCTTTAAATAAAGCTCAACTTGTAATATGGAATGTGAATTGTTTTGACTGTTAAACCATTCCAAACTGAAAACCCACTCATCATAAACGTGTTGAAAGAAGAATATATTTCAATAGTGCGGCAGACTCTTTGAGTACAGTAGAGCAGCAGTCTTCAATCAACTAGACTTTCTTTCCAGAAACAGAAAATGAAAGCCTAAGTGCCATACACATTTTTAAGTGATTTATCTAAATTGAAAGAACTAACTTTTTTGTGACGGATTATAACTGCATATACGAATGGCTGTGGATAACAGGTTTCTTGCGCTTTTCAAAATGATATATAACAATGTTCCATGCAGAGACCTTCTATTTACACATCTGTTCAGCACCTGCCCATAATTACTTAGTTCATTTTTATTATTGGGCTTGTCACCATATTAATGTAGCTGTACATTCAAATTGATTGTAATTGCAAATTTCCTGAAAAAGCTTGGTTTCTGCAAGTATTTAATTAAACTGATATCCTAAATTAAAAATAATTATGTAACTGTACTCCGCTACAATAACACGTACATGTCTCCCTCTACATACAAAATGGATATTTCACATAATTCATACAATATGTGGATTAATATTGTATAATTAAAGGTCAGCCTTCAACTAGAAAAGGAGGGATAATTAACTTCAGTATTTAGAAACCTGACATATTTCAATTAAGAAAGCAATTTGTCACAAACTTCATAAATCAAGTTATCAAGGAATATGTTAGCAATGTTTTTAATAAATAGATATGGTGAAAAGTAAGCATATTCCTTCTTTTGGCATAACTTTACTTGAGCAAATGGTTTATATAGAAAGCCTTCCATTTCTAGGTAATGAGGTCATATTTAGTATGTCTCAGTAACTACCAATGTTTATTTCCATCTACTGGCTCTTTGGCCATAGTTGGTACCCTCTGCTGAGCTGTTCTCTCTGGTACACAAAAAAAACCCCATGATGCTGCATTTGAAGCCTCTTTGGGTTTAGGATAAATCAGGAGGGGAGTTAGTCCCAGCCCAAGAACCTGAACAGCTCCATTTCCACCAGTGTGTTGCGGGAAGCTGGAGCACATACTGGCCTCACTTTCTCCAGTGAGTCTGATCCTGGTGGCAAAATCCAGACATGAGCAACCTGGAAACAGCTTCTACATCCCTGAGTGATTGCTGATGCAGAACTCTGGTGGATTGGCACAACGACACAAAATTACATGTCAAGAATTAATTTCCTCTCACGGGAGAACAGAGACATTTTTAGAGGAAATTTTCATGTTTCTTGTTGAAAGTGTAACCAAAAATCTTAGAGTACTCTACATGAGGGACAGCCAAGTATTGTCACTGTAAAGGTTTCTGGACCTGTAGTCCAAAATATGCTCCCCAGAAACCCAAAGCTGCCTTTGATTTTTCCCAGTTCTTCTGTGGGGCTGTGTGAGTCCATGGAGTTTGGTGGAGCCTGGGAGGGAAAAGGAAGATAGGTGAGTTGACTGAAAAATAGTCAGGTTTTGGTCAGACGCCTGCTGGACTGCTTTCAAAAGACTCATCATATTCACAACTTCTCTACAGAACACTTAGTTTCCATGAGTGAGCCTTTCCTCTTGGAAGGCGTCCAAAATGTTTGCTCTAACACTGTTCATGCTTATCTTGAAGCAAACTGTAGGATCTGTATTCCACAATGGCTGAGTTAATCCATTCAGAAACATTAATGCCAATGAATATATATCCACTGAACATCAGAGCTATGATCTGGAATTTGAACTCTCATAATTCAAAGAAAATGTGAAACAGGCTTTTGATTTGATCCACTGTGGCTGTAAGAACTGAGTATGAAATACTTCTCCCATCTCTGATCCAAACCATTCAAAGTCCAGTGGTTGCTCCTAGAATTTGATATGAACTCTTAGTAAAATTTTGTCAGCAATAAATAAGTTCAGATTTTTTGTGTGTGAGGTTGGGATATATAGCAATAGGTATTTAAGTCCTCTATGCAGTACATATCCTGAATCTCAGCTCTGACCTCAGACCCATTTTCTGAGAATGCTACTGATATTACAATCAGAAGAAAAACAGTTGTAATTGTTATCTAAATGATCACTCTTGCATCTGAAAGGAAATGGCTGCAGAAATTTCTGTTCCCTGCCTTTTCTTGCCTCAGTTCTTTGAGTGTTTCCATAGAAAAGTTTCATTGAAATTGGAGGGCATCAATATATGATTACAGGTTCATGCTGAAGTGTCCAGCCATATATCCAGAGTATTGCTGTTGGGTTAGTACAGTGAGGGACAGGAGAAAGGGAAAAGTGAGAAGAGGGTTGGCTTTCCAGCTTGGAAGACCACCTTCTTCCCCTCCATCTTTGGCACTCTTCAGTGTTGCGCCTCATGCAACATCAAATTGAAAAGAAGGAGCAGAAATGTTTCTTTGCCTTGCAGTTTCCTGTCTTCTCTAACTCTGTTACTTTCTTCACATAAGATGAACATTGTTTTGGGTTCCTAATCCTAAAACAAGATCCTAAGGCTCTGAAAACTTACTGTGTCTCCAGCTTTCCTTACTTGCCTTACCTTTCTGAACATACACTTCTCCGTTTCCCATCAGGGTTCTTGTTGCGTAAACCTGGCCCTGTTGAGGGGGAAAAAAAGACAAGACAAGTCAAGACAAGACAAGACAAGACAAGAGAAAAGAAAAGAAAAGAAAAGAAAAGAAAAGAAAAGAAAAGAAAAGAAAAGAAAAGAAAAGAAAA
>VZTI01001559.1:462074-479073 GCA_013397865.1 Struthidea cinerea | reverse complement strand
AGAAAGAAAGAAAGAAAGAAAGAAAGAAAGAAAGAAAGAAAGAAAAAAAGAGAGAGAAAGAAAGGTGTAATTTACTTTTCAATAGAACTATTTTCTGGTAAATGCTCTCAACTCACTTTGTTACAAAATGATCAGCTTGAAATAGAAACTGATGTTTTCTTTGTCTGGGAGGTGCATCTTAAACATGGGTGTCCTGAAATGAAATCAAATGGGAATTGTTGCATGTTCAGGGATGATATTTGTTCTGGCATTCTCTGTTGTCCACATATTCACATTAGGCTAATTTTTCCTATTTCTGCATTGCCATATCCTTGGCAGGTACAGCAAAGTAAACAGTAGCATAGTTAATCATTCCAATCTTGTTGGAAAGAGACTGAAAGGAGACCTTCGTTGTTGTGGAAACCTAGCAGTGACAGAAAACCCCACACTCTCTTTGCCAACAAGTATTGGTTGGAAATTGAGTGAATTGGGAAATAACATCTATAAATATACTTATGAATTATTCACTTGATCTCACAAAGCATTTTTATTACCATCCAAAATTAAAATGTGATAGAAGTTGAAGCACAAGCTTAAAATGAAGCATATTCTCTTTGGGAGGTATTAATAAAAGTCTGCTTTTTCACTGTTATGCCTGTTACACTGCCAGGGTTTATGCTCTAAACCAAAAGCACAGAGAGCTTTCTGTAAGGCAAGAGGTTTATTTCACCTTTATCTACAGGAAAGATCATGGAGATATAAGATGGCTGCCTCCTGCAGATGGAAATAATGGATCTGCTTCTTATCTGCCATTCCAAGTTCATGCAATTGAGGACTATAGATCATTTCTCTTACGGCTTTTTCCTTCCACTCAGTGCTGCCAGAAAAGTGTGATAACTCATTGTGACCTATACTCAGAGAGCTATCAGATCAAACAAACACAGATCAGGTGATTCCAAATACTGGAAGGTAATGCAATGTCTTACAGAATGTATATCTCTATGTCTGGGGGAAGCAAATATTTTTGTGAGTAGAAGTGATCTTGAAGCAGACCCTAACTTGTAACCATGGCTCAGTCTTCCTTCCTCATGAGCCCACATCATCTGGATCCTGTTCAAGGACTTTCAAGTAGTGGCGAATTATGTTAGTTTGCATTTCTATATGGTAAACTTCTTCTCTGAGGTCTGCCTAAGAGACAGGAAAGTTCTCAGCATCTGACACAAGGGCATACAGTACTTCTATAGCATTAAAAACAACTTCACCCAAAGGAGGTGTCATTCCCATATAGCAGACTGTACCAGGAAAAAGTTGTGTCCTACTGCCCATGTCAGGTGTGCAGTCCCAACCACACTTTTGTACCTCTGAGCCTCTGCCCCAGACTTGGCTACGGAAGGGATGCTGCCAAGGAGCAGAGCTCCTATTGCTTTCCCTTCTCCCTGATCCAGGTGGTGGGAAAAGATGAGATAGTAGACAAGGCTCTAGGTCTTTTAATCTCCTCTCTTTCTCTTCCTCTCTTGATCAGGTGTTAGAGAAAGAGAGGTGAGGGGGAAATGCCCTGGAGCTCAACCCTGGTCAGCAGAGGAGGGAAGTGCTCTAAGTGGGATTTCCATTGCAGGAAATATGCTATTGGGTAGCTGAGGGGATGGGGAGGAGGTTGGCCCACAAGAGTCAGGTAGGGGACAGGTACAGAGCCAGGAGGAGTCCCTTCTCCATAACCCCCTCCACACACATATTCCTCATGGTTGCGCTGAAAAGAAACTTAAAGTGCTCTTCTGGACAACCCAGAGTCTGTTCTGTTCAGTTCAGCCTTGTGAAGGTGACATAGTTCCAGCTCACCACAGCTTCAGGCAGAAAAGGGTTGCCTTGTCCCTGTAGAATGACAGTCTGATGTGGCCGTGACTTAAGCTGCAGGAAACAGTATCTCCTTACAACATTTCATGCAAAAGAACACATTGATAGTAATTAAAACAAATGCATAATTTTAAGGATCAACTCTTCCACATCGCTGATAGAAACTGTATCTTTCACTAATGTCTCCTGCATTTTCTCTTTGGACATGGCCAGTGGTTTGTCTGGCTGTGGTGAGAACACCAAACGCATGAAGGGCTCATCCACGTTGATGAGCATGACCCTGCTTAGTCCAAAGCCAAATCCATGGAGCACAGATACTACACTATCGCCTTCCCTCTTCCCAAGCACTGTGACTGACCGGCAGCAAACCTGGATACAATGCGACAAGAGCCACCTCAGAGATTCCCAGGCCCGCAGGTTTGCCCATGGTCCCAGAAAGCCACTTTGGCTTACGGGGCCATTCTCCTTGGTTTGGAGGGTACTGCTTCCTCCACAGGTGTTTCCAGGTGCCTGTGACATTGATTTAGTGCCCTTTCATGTCGTTCTCCCAGCACTGAGAGTTTGACAGCACCAGTATTTCTTAAATGGCACAATGCAATGCATTAAGAGACAAGGGGAAATTTGAGTGTCTGTGTTGCTGTTTGATAAATTGCTATCTTATTAATATAAGAACTTGTCAATGCACTACAGATTCCATCAGTTTGGATCTGGGGCAGAGAAGCAGGAGAGGGATATATGTTGGATTGAAAATATAAACCCTTAGACATGAAGAGTGGGAGGATGTGGGACTATGTGACATCTTGGTCAGTCTTGGCAAGAAACCTTTCCCATTTCTGTACTTTTACTGTACTTGAAATCCAGTGAGAACCTAATTAAAATTAATGGAGAAATAAAATTTGGGGGGAAAGCAAGGCAATGTAAAAATAGAAAAGCTAACACAAGAAAATATTAGGTCTCCATGACCTCTCTTACAATGCATTTTTTTCAAATTAGCATATCAAAATACTGCTCTAGGACTTCCAGAAGTCTTCAGAGTGTAATATATTCAAAAGATCATTACAATGTTACAAAATAATGAATTTTTTTTTACTTTTACCTCTCTACAGAGCTGGAACCAGTAGCCAATATATAATCAGCTTCCCCATTCATCTCTTTAACCCGACAGTCTCTGAAACAAGAAACCTTCTGGCTAATGTTCAGAGGACGTGACGATGGAGCAGAGGTCCTAAGTGCTTTGGTACCCACAAAAATCACTTTCCACAGCTGTCCCACTTGGTGTGTTCATGCAGTTTAGTGCAGAGTGGGCAGCAGGAGCTGAAAGAATTTTTTCCATGTGGGATGTATCACACTCTATGGCAAATATGCTTAAAACCTGATTGTGCAATATGGCTCTAGTTGTCTTTAATTCCACCCTGAGTCATGACACTATTAAGGAGGGGGAAAAGAAAAAAAAAGAAAAAAAATTAAAGCTAAGCAGTTTTTTAAAAATAAGGTTTCAGACTCTGCTATGCACTCATCATAAGTACATCACTATGCAATGGAGTCACTATTGGACAAGGTAAATTGGAGTGCATTAACCATGTTTTTCTATGGCTTAGCTTGTGCCTTTTTTCTTTTCCAATGTTTGTTTAGAAGATAATTGCAACCACTTGACACGTTTGTACCCTTGAGTTATTGATACAGGTTTTTAAGCCATAGGAACATAGTTGAGATCAGCAAATATTTAGTGAGATTCCCGTCAGAGAGGATTTTAAGCAAAAAGCTCATAGACACTTTGTTGCTTTATATAGGTCTAAAATCTTTACAAAAATAGGTGTTTAATTAATGAAATCTGTACAGCCCATGAGCTGTACAACAAGTGGACAATGAACTGTCATTAAATTAATTATCCCTAGTAGAGAGATGGAAAAAAATGTCCTGCAAGAGTGTGTTGAGGATGCCAAGAGCATGAAAGACGCTAATAGTTCCTATCCCAATACACCTCATGAGTCTAACTTAACAACTAGTGAAAGTCCTGCTCTTTTTCTCTGGAATCATCTCAGGTGCCTGGTGCCATCATGATCTCCTCTATGTTACAGGTGCAACCCAGAGCATGGGTAGCTGTCTTAGGCACACCACTACCCTTGCTAGGACTCTGGTGCTCCCCAAATTCCACCACAGATAATTTTTTTCACTTCATGACAGGCTGGGAACACAATTGTGAAGAGTTCAGTGGAAGGCTTGTGCTTCCTGGCCACAAACTTCAGCTATCGGTTGCAAGAAAGACAAAAAATGATCTTATTTTACATGATTCAACGAAGATTGACACTAGATCAAATTATTTGCTGGAAGCTTGTGAATTCATGTGACTAGCCATGTTTTGAAGATAACTAAAATGCACCTGTAAACTACTTAGAAAGAAACACTTCTACGTTTACATGAAGCAATCTCTGAAAAGCTACAGGTTAATAGCTGTATTTATGAACTTTGATTCCAAGTGACAAACTATTTCAATCTTTTAAATCACTGAGGCATAGACAAACAGTGGAATGGGTGATTTATTCATTTCTTAATCCAGAGAGGTTTCAGAGATCATCCAAGATATTAGTTACAGTTTTTGGAGATGAATCATGGGCAGATACAAAGACAGATAGACAGCTATGCCGAGCCTGGTGCCAGCGAAAAATCCCTCTTGGTCCCAAACAGCACAACTCAGACTTAAACCTGAAGTGCGCCTTTAATTTAATTTAAGAAAGTTCTGTGGTTGCTTTGGGCCAGGCTGTCAGTCTCTGTCAGACTGGGGGTCTGGGACATGGTCTTCGGTAGGTGCAGGATCTGCTGCCATCAAACCAGGATGCCATTAGAACAGATAGTGGATGCCTTTTGTCTGAAGATAAAATTTACCTGGAGTACAAGGTTTGTTTACCATGCACGCTGTCAGCGCATGTGTGCATGGGCCTTCGAGTGAGAAAGACTTTTAGCCTAAGAACTGGCTTAAAGCAGCTGGGCAGTTTGGAAGGCAGCTTAGAACTAAGTGCGTATTATCCATTTTCGATTGTTGTTAGCCTGGTGCCTTGCAAGTTTGTGAAGCTGATACAAGACAAAAGGGCCTTCCAGTGCTAACTATTTCCAGAATCCCAGGAAAACTAACTTTGTTTCTGTACATGCATTATTCCTAACATGGTTTGCTCTGCAGCCCACAAGCTTTGCTGGCACTTTGAAACGCTATTTGGATGAGAAGTGCCAGACCCGGCAATGTGGTTATATAATACAATAATAAGCAAATTCTGAGCAATGTTCAATAGGAAATGCTTTTTAGTTTATGAAGAATTCTTATTTAATGTATTTTTTCTTAAAAGCAGTGACACCATGTCACCCATAATAAATCATTCTTGTGCTCATTAATGTCTTTTTTATCTATTTCTGTTTCTGAATTATGGAAACAGGTTTTGGAGTTCAGTGGGAGACAGATGAATGCTCCAGCATTTTGCTGTGAATCCAGAGTATTTTGTTAAACTCCTTGCACTATTTCCAAAAACGTTAGAAATACTTCCATGGCAATGGACTACAAGGGGCTGTCTTTTTCTGTAAAATTCTAAACACACACACACACATTTTCCTTCCTGATTTTCTCTGCATGTGTCAAAGTTAGGCAGGAATTCTATAGCACTTAGTACTTGCTGATGTAGAAATGACTGCCAAATGAATGGTTTATACTGGAATATCTCATTATTTATATAAGTATGCTACAGTATGGACATTTAATTTAGTTCTCATTCCAAACCCATGACAAGTCACTTTGACACCTTTAAGAAATGTTTCACATATGGTAAGATAGAGCACTCAAAACTGTAAAAGGAAAAAAAATAGATGACTCAAATTAAAACAGAGATTTTTAAACAATCAAAGGAAATACTTCAAGTTTGTAATAACACATCTCAGCCATTTACTGTTCAATAATTTTAATGATGAATTAACATTTCTGGGGAACCGGGATGGTACAGTAGTTCTGGGGCCTGGCTCTTTTCACTTCGAAAAGATGTAGGGCAAAATTTCACAGGCACTAATGGAAATGTCTTTTTGAATATGAGCTTCCACAAGCTTTCATGGAAGGTTCTGTTTTGTTGTGGTGCTGCTGTAGATCTGAGTATGAGAGAATTCAGGCACCAAGCCCAGGTACTGAGACAGCCAGGCAGGGATTTGAAACTGCACCTGCACTCCCTGTGCCTGCCTGTTACCATCTCATAGCCTTTCACTTTACAAATAAAACAGTCCTGTTTATCCCCCACACTGTGAAAAATACCATTTTAGCTGAAACACATTTCTGCCATAAAACTAAATCAGACTACTTGTGTAATGGAGTTGGATGGAAAGTAGCACCAAAGCTTGATTTACTGCGCAAGTTAAGGGGGGAAGGGTTTGGCTTCAAAGCTGACAATTTATACAGGGCACTTTCTCTATGAAGTGTGAGTTTGAGCATGAAGTCTGGCTTTGGAATGGCAACTGTCTGGGTACTACCCAGATTAGGAAGCTCCTCTTCAGCAAGGTGAGCAGCCCATTTGCCAGGATCCCTCACAGCAAGGAGCTCACACTAGTGCTCTGATGCGCAACTGACTGTGAGGGCTAATAGGCCGAGTATAAGACTAGTAACACAGGGTTTCTACCATGTGAAAGCCTGCTGTGAGCCCTTTCCATGCCTGCTTGCTTAGCTTCCAGATACCCGAGGTGTGGGGCTTGGAGGTGAGCATGGCCTCAGCAAGCAACCGAAGCACTTAATGACAAGTTGTGCTCTTGGACCACGATATTGCACCAAAGTAGGAATGTTATGACATTTGGAGGGCAGAAAGCAGGCAAGCACACATGGGGAACAGCCTCAGTTACAGCCACATGGTTCTCCCAAGGCACCCCAACTTGGGGGTTCCTTGCAACATCAGGCAAATGCCTTTCAGCGTCTGCCACTGATATGAAAATGAACAGAGGTGTCTGAGTTCTTGCCTGGGCCAGCAATGGCCTGCTCTTGCTGTGCAGGATGGGAGTGGACTCCAGGGTCCACTGGGTTCTGTACATATATACAGATCGCATATACAGAGAGAAATAGATGGGTAGCATATAGGTATCAATCAGAAAACAGAAGTATTTTCTGTCTAGAAATACTTAGTGTATGATAAATAAGACAGCAAGAAATTACTACTGAGACAAAGACTTAAAAAACATTAAACACAAAGTGTTTAGTGTGTCTTTTGTTTACATTTTTATAAAATAAATCTTTGACAACTCTTTTGAAGAGCAAATGTTTGTAGCCAACCTGAATGAAAACATTACCCAGTGTTACCAAAACAAAGATAAAATGCTCTCAGCTGTAACTTCTGAAGCTTTTTGAAATCCATTTTATTCTTTTTTCTGCTCATCTGGATCTCCCCTAACTCGTGTGCTCACTCTCCAGCTCCATCCTCACCCCTCCATTACCACCATGAGCTGCTCCCTTGACCCTCAGTGCAAGAATCAAGATTTTCTTCCAAGAGCATCTAAGAGGGAGGAGGGGAAAGACAATGTCTGAATAGTTTTTCTAGGGATTTTTGTATTTTCCTCTTGAGAATATATTCTGTGTTCCTGAGAGGAGTGGATGCACCACTTGCTGTCCCAAGCCCTTCCCTTTGGAGAAGCAGCCACCACCCTGGCCTTCCGGGAAGGTTCCTGCAGTGCACCATGAAATTTTGCAGCCATGAGACCTACTGGAGTACAAGGGAGTATCTCCAGGAAGGCCTGAGGGATCAGCTAGCCCAGGCCCTATATTTTAAGGTAATCTAGGATCTGTAATAAGGGAAGTCGTATTTTTTCCAAGGAGGCTCATGTGTATCCCAAGCCAGTTAGTTTCTTATAAGGCTGATACTCTAATGGAGTACAAGAATGCTCATGCTAAATGGAAAATGGAAAGGGACTACCTCACATTTAATGAAACAAAACACAAGTGAGTCAGTCTTTAAATCTTTCATCAGATAATTTCTCTCTTATAATGTGCTCTTTCTATCCACTAATTTGACAGTGTGTTCTTTTAAATGTAGGTATTTGATCAATGTCCCTGGGTAAATTCATCTGGCTGATGAAACAAAACAGAAATATCTAAAGACAACATCTGGCACAGGTACAAACACAATCAGTATCTCAAATTTATCTTGAGATTGCATGCAAAGTACTCTGAAACAAAAACACAGTATAGCTCTTCAATTTTTTGATGTTGAAAGATTTTTAAAAGTGTAATCCACATGAAGCTTCTGCATTTCACCAGCCAAGGCTGACTGTAAAGCGTGTACTTTTAGAGGGTAACAGCACTATTCGTTGTTACTGCTAACTTTGTGCAACTGTGTAGGGATTGGGTTTTTTTCACTCTTCCTTATGGAATTTCTGTAAGTGCTTTGCCAAATCCTATATGTAATGTTTGATTCATACAGCTTTCCTTTTCTCCTGTTTCTGAAGTCATTAAGCTAAAACTTGAAATGGAAACTCATGCATCCCCCTAGAAGGCTGAAGAATAAACCACAAAAAGGACCTGAGCAAAGTTAAAACTGCGCATTTGAGGAATGCTGGGGTTATTCTGAATGTTTCCAAATCAGGCACAGTATTTCTAGTATTTACAGCTGGATCTCTGTGCTGTTTTTAGAGAGCACCTAGTGGTTAATGATATGTGTTTTAAGTATTTAGTCAATCACAGACAATACAGTATCTTTGAAATTTGTTCCCATTGGTTCTACCAAATGGATAAAACCAGCAGTGATTTCTATGCCTGGAAGAGTCCTACTGGGTAAGGTTATGAACTATCTTCTTGCAAGAAGCACTTTCAGAATACAGAATGTGTGTCAATTATTTATACCTGGTTACTCTATTTTCAACATGAAGACTTCTAGTAGTTACTCAGGTAGGCTGGTTAATCCCTAATCCCTACTATCCAACAAGACACATCATCTACCTCTAGTCCATCTGCCACAGTCCCTTCTCCTGCTGTCCAGCTAAGAGGAGAAAATCCGGTGGATTTCTACATACAACTCTAGATTCAGTCAAGAGTGAAGGAGAGGTAAGCACATTCATAGGTTTCTTTTTAGGTTTACATCAGCAGAAGCTCTGATGTTATTAGGGAGAGTCTAACTCACACTGAACAGTGTTTTTTCTTGCTCTAGTGTATCAGAGAGAACAAGATCACAGTCCCGTGTAAATGCGCTAGGGAATGTAGAAACACTGAATTAGACACGTGTTCCACTTTCTTTATGCCTGAATCACCCTTGTCAAGAGCTTCTTAAGAGACATAATAGTGCAATCTGTCATTCACAGAAAGGAACACATGGAGTGCAAAATGCCGTTACTGGAATTTATCAAGAGCAGCTTCCATAACCTGCTACATTGTAAAAATGTTCCCATTTTAGCATGCCAACAGAGCTTCAGCATTGATGCCTCCAACAAATAGGAAGCACATGGCACATTAAGCTTGTTTCCTCTCAAATCCACGGTTCAGTTTTAGAGGATACACATGAAGAGAAAACCCAGTCATCAGCTGTCCCGGTTAAAGAGGCAAGGCCTTTTCTTGTGTGACTGAAGTGGGGAGTCACATACAGCAAATGGACTTGGCAACTTTCCCTTTTTGTTTCTGGGCTTGAACAGCCATCAGAAGATACCCAGAAAGTACTGTGATCGGTCAGTGACCGTCTGCCCATGAAAAGTGCACAGTGCCAGAGTGAGGCCAGAAGTGGGAAATTTCATGGGCAAGATCATTCAGCCTTTCTCAAAAAAGACACCAGGTAATCAAGTTGGGTCTCTCAGAGACAGATGAGAAGAGCACTAACAGCATGCTGAATAGTCACATCATTAGAATGAAATAAACCTGCCTTGAACTGCGGAGTTTAGACTGGATTTAAAATCCTGCAGCTTTGCTTGGTTTTGACCCTAATATATCAATTCAGACTAAACTATATTTTTACATGTCCAAAAGGGTGAATCTTCTTAATATTACATTAATATCTGAGTCCATTTCTACAAGGAACTCAAAACACAGACACGAAGGAATGGAGAAAACCAGTTCCCACTGGCTGTCATGGGGTTTGCTGGTGGTTCTCCCATTTGTTGAGGCATATTAGTTCTACAGGCAGAAAAGGAACTCATCTTTCTGTTGTAGGTGAGCATGAATTCTTAGTACCTTGCATTTAGGAAGAGATAAATAGCCCTGTATATGCCATAAATTTTAACTAATGAGGAGCTACTCACTCGTTATCTTTCCTAAACTGACATTAGATTAATGTAATGCATGGCAGTAGAGAGCATTAAGAGAAGTGCAAAAAACTCTTACGTTACATATCCACGTTTCAAATGTATATCACAACATGCATTGTTTCCTGCTGATTTTTCTTCTTCTTCACTGGCCTTCTAACTCAAGCTGGTATGTCAGTGAAGATATTACAGAAAAATCTATTCAGTACTGACTCACTTTTTCACCAATTTTTTCAACAAACCAGGTGGCAATGAAAGAATTTAACTTACATATCAATAAAGAGCATATTGTGTTTGCTGGCTTCAAATGGTCAGTAGCTCCACCACAACGGTGTGTGTTTGTCAACTCCACTGCATGTTTTATCATTTGTGACAGAAATAGATCTGATGCGGCAATATTCAGAGCTCTGTGTTTCAGCAAACTTCCCACTGATTTAATGAGAAGATGCAGGCAAGCTTCAGGCCACATTTATAAAAGTATTAAATCTGGATACACATGTGTGTGGGCATGTGTGCATACATTATATACATGCATGTACAACACATACAGGCACACCGAGAGAAATCTTTCCTTTGTTTTCCTGGCTAATTAGTTATTGTCTAAAATGGAAGCTTGTAAGGCATGAAGGCTTGCACTTCTGCAAGAATTTACCCTGGGTTTCAGTTATGAGGTTTATCTGATTCTGACCCCCTGTGGCTCTCTGAATTTAAAATACCCCTTCTAATTTACTGAGGATATAAGGTGTATCAAGCTGAACAAGACACAGGTCTTCTCAGATATGGGTGTTTTCTCTCTATTTGCACTCTTTCCCCTTTTTATTATGAATTTAAATTGACACTTTAAGCGGTCAGATCAAGTACTGCTGGATTTTAGCATAGCAAATACTGGACAGCCTTTCTCAAAAAGTTCTACGCAACATGCAAATTACTGTTAATAATTATTGCTAAATAGGGTGGGTTTATTGTAGAGTTTATCATTAAAAGATAGGATTACTCAAGTTCTAACTTCTAATGGGCGTTTGGAGGGCCAGGGTTGACTCTTGGAAGTAAGGTCATATGGTTCTTTTGGTTTGTTTATATTAAATGGGAAGGTTCTGCTGATTATTACAGAAATATACTCTCTCCTTTTTGTATATTAATGGAAAGCTTTTGAAGGAAATATTGAGAGTTCTGTACCTAAAACAGATTTCATAAAACTATACATTCTTGGCAGATTATTTAGACATATTTAACTTATGTGTGCTTAATCTGTATTTTTACAGGATTTCTCTATCCAAAAGTTCTGCTAGCTGTACAATAATTCCATGCAGAAACACTCACATCTGGGTGTTAACATTTGTGCAAGATTTGATCGGTTGCATATTTGCCTGTGAATTTTCAGATGTGGGCAAAGAAAATATTATTTCTTGGGGACTATTAAGTCTTCACATGACATCACATTATTCAGCATCAGATTATCAACCTGTATCACCACACAGTACACAGTAACTAGTTGTTCATTTAACATGTAGCAGGAACGTGTCTGCTTCATCAAATTCTAAATATCATGATCATTTAAACTTTGCAGCTTCTATAGTACTTAGAAAAGTGCCCTTTGTGCTCAAAATGATTGAGCAAGAATCACATTATGGGTCTCCAGAGATCAAATAAGATTTCTCAGAAGAAAAATAAACACTTACATGTGCTTAATTGATGAAGGTTACATAATCTCAACAGTATCTCAACAGAGTCTTTAAAGACTGGCACAAAGGAGATATACACCAGGACTTCTTAGCTGCTTTTAGTGTACTCTAAGAGACATAACCAGAGACATAAACGTTCATCTTCTTGTCCCCAAGGAATAGAATCAATTTAAGAATCATAATTTTATAATAATTAATAATAATGTGACTTCTCTTCCTAAAACTCTTGCCTGACACTGAAGAAAAAAGGTTTATGCATTGCTCAGAAACAGTTCCTCCTTGTGACAATGCTAGTCCCACACTACTACCAAGATCTGTGCCATCCTAGACTGTCTGCCACTCTGTGTGCCAGATGCCTGACTGGTAGATGCCTGAGAGAAGTTCATCAACACAAATTCAAACTTTTACTTTCATAAACCTCCTTCTACTTTTTATCTCATGTCAAATCCTCTTTCCCCCCTACTCTTTCAACTGCTTCAGAATCCTGATCCAGAGCTCAAAGACCTATTGAGACTCACTCCATTAATCTCCTGTGTTTAGGGTATTTTCCCCACTGCACAGCTAAGGTAGGGGACTAGCAAAAGTCTTTCCTAGTCTCTGGACACAAGTTACAAGGTTAAATAGTTTGCATAATTAATGATAGTAAATACAAAGTATCTTATGAGATATGGGAATGAGGACCAAGGTCCAAAGATGTTCTCAAAATTCTGTCAGAGATGCATCACTCATCAACATGGAGCTTTTTGTCACGTGCCACTAATGTCAGGCAAACCGTAAACCCTCCAATTACGTGAATGCAGTCAATGTGCTTTAGATTTATATTGCACAGTTCTACCTTGGAGTTGGCCACAGCTTATTCATTCAACAGGGATTTTCAGAAACTTCTGGAGCTGGACAAAAAGAATAAAGCTATTGCCTTTAAAAATGAGTGCATAAAAATAAAAAGAGCTCCTGGCTCCTTACTCCACTGTCTGTGGCCTCAGCCCACAGAGGATTTTGAGGGGACCACAGGCACTCTGTCTCCTTGAACTCCCTCTAGCTGAAACCTTGCCCCCTGATGTAACATCCTCATTCATTCTGCAGCTGTGGAGAAAAGAGATGTCTTATCAACAAAATTTATACTGTCCTAACCCTCCAGTACTCTCTCACCTAGCTGAAGACTTCATCTTATGTAAGACCAGAGATCTCTGCAGTCACCCTGGGCTAGCCTCCAGCAATCCCTGGATCATTTGTCATACCTACATCCTCCTCTGGGGTGTTGCTGGGACCATGCTTGGACCTTTCAGTTTGCATTCTTTGTTCATTCTTTTTGCCTTGATCCTTCAAACTAATGGCCCCACCTTTGTCCTCTTTATTCAAATGTCTCAAAGAACAGTTTGACAGATTAAGAAAACCATCTTCAGGCACATGCCTCTCCTTGATGTATTCATACCACTCATTCACCTCTGCCAGCCACAAATCTGGCAGCCAGTTTGGCACTGAGCACATTTCCTTCCCTCATATGCATTAAACATGCTCATTATATTACAGCTTCCACATCATAATTCACATAACTCACCCAATTACACTTCTTTACTTCTTCTCTTCTTAAAAGCTGAAGCTCACTTCACGATGACTGTAAGGCCCAGTTCTCAGACTTCTTCAGTGCATGCCAAATGCTGCTACTAACCTCCTTCCACTTAAAAATAAACAGGAACACATCACCTTCACCCACAACTGCATTTTTAGAGGGTGTTAATAAAAAAAAAAAAAAGAAAAATTCTATTGGTCTCTAAAATTGTTCTTTAAAATTCTTTCTAGACTTTGTCCAGCTTATCTCATGTTCTGTTCATTTCTTTTACCATTTATAGGATTGAAGTGAAAAAGAGCTCAAAATTAAGGTAATGCTTGCCAGGTTATGTCACTCTGATGTGGTTATCCTACTGTTTAAGAAAAGTTTTGGATTTAAATAAATTACAATCTGTTTTTCCGTGAATTAAAATTAAAGAAATATTAATTAAAACAGCCAGACTACATAAATACACATAAATTCATGTATCTATGTGTGTGTGTGTATTTACACACTATGAAGAGTAATTTCCTTATTGTTTTCTGCCCATAGCAGGTAGCAGAGATAGAAAAATTGTAGTTGCACAAGAATCCCATGCTTTGCAGCTCACTGTCACTCAGTGAAATCTTCAGCCCTACGTCTGGTATCAGCTTCTTCAGCAAGCTATGGTGGGAATGAAACAACTAAAAATTACTGCAGCAGTGACTAAACTCTGTTAGAAGAATGAAGAATTGCTGGGTCTCAAGAAGGTGCAAAGTGAAGTCCCATTTTGCAAAGGTGTTTGAACTACATCTCTATTGCTAAATAAAATAGGCTGAGAACCCTCTCTGTTCCTGAGGCTAAGCGATATTTGTCACTAGGTCTTTTGGTGCCTCTGTGGTTCAAAAAAAAAGAAAAAAAACCTATTTCTTGTGGGGTTCTAGTTCTGAGTATCAGAGATAATATAAGGGAATGCATTGTAAATTGTTCAAGTGATATTTTCAAAAGAGGAAGCTAAAGGAGGGAGCGGACTGAGAGCATGGAAGGGTTCCTGGGACAGTAAAAACTTCTGGAAGTGTGTTGGAGGACTAGAATAGTGCAGGACAGAGGGAGTCAAACCAGGCGCCATCCAGTACAACCAAAGTTGTGCCTGGTGCATGGTAGCAGCCAAATGGCGTGCTTAGCTCATGCCCCCATCCTTGCGCTGCATAGCATCAGTGTTTGCTGCCATCAGCATCTGCTTCCAGGGGAGACTTTGTGCCCTTATGCACCTCACCATGCACACATGACTTGGTTGGAGGAAATATAATGTGGTTATGGGACCCCAGCAGCAGACTGTTTCTCAACAAGTACAGTATACAATCTTAGTCCTGCCTGCTGAAGTGACTTAACTGACTGAAACCAATTCCACTGATTTCACTGGGTTGGCCTTTTCTGTATCTTAAATAAGCAACAAAGTCAATCTTAGTCTAGTAATAAAGTCCTTGTTTATAAGGAGAATAAAACTGATGAAAAAAAGAAAGGAATGAAAAGGGATACCAGGTTGTTCTCTGGGAAGTAAAAAGTCCCCAGCGTATTTGAGCTGATTCAAGAACCTATGAAAAAAGCAGAGAAGACATCAAAGGACAGAGACAGAATTAACTCAGCAAAAAGGAAGTTGAAACAATCTGTAGAGGAAAATACAGAACATTGTCACAAGTTCAGAAGTAGCAAATTTTCCACGGGAAAATTGATCCGTTTTAAACTGATGTTAAGTTATTTAAACTATCTAGTTTTCCACAAAGCTGTTCCTGTAGTTTTGATCTGTACACAAAATTTCTCAGAAAAATTGCAAAACATGACAAGCAACTAAATTGCACTTTCTAATTTCTGCAAATAAGGCAATTTACTGATTTATTACAAAAGCTATTTGGAGTTGAAACAAGCTGAATGCACTCTGAAATGCTATGGAATTTTCCTTACAACAAATAATTGCTTTAGTTTTAATTGATACTGTCTTGTTTGTTTTTATTTTTTTCCCAATGGCAAATCATAGCAATTATTTAAAAAGAAAAAAAAATCTCAAAACTGAAAAAACTGTAGCTAAATCCATAAGTATTTGACATTAATATCTGTGTGTTACTTGCCAACACTACATTACATTTCAGCTTGCCTCGACCATGCAGAATTTAAAAGATGGATATGTTTATGAGCATACCACCTAGCACAGACCATGGAAGAACTTACACGACATCTTTCTATTGTGAAGAGGAAAAAAGTCTACACATCTGTGTACAGTGCTTGGTCCCTAAATCTTGGCAAGGATACCTCTGTCTGGGGCCCTTGGTTGTTTTAGAGGCTGGACTTCCTTCTCTTGCCATGGACACAGAAGAGGAAGGAACCCCCAAAATCCTCTTGTATCATTATGCACCAGGAAGGGAGCATGAGTTCCGCTCGCTGGCAGGTAGGCAGGATGGTTGGTGGCTGCTACTAAGGGAAAGGATTTCTTGTCATGGTGTTGACGTCTGTGAATCACCTTTGACAGACTGGGGAAGACTTTACGAGGCTTAATCTATCTGGAAGACTAGAGGATGTTAAGGACGAGCCTTGTTTCCTGTCAGCAGTGAACAGAGCTGAGTATTAGAGCCCTCTAGTGAGGTTTCTTGGAGTGGATCCCCGCCTCCGGCCCGTGGGGGCCGAAGGAGTCGCTTTCCTTCCTCGAGGGGAACCGAAATTCCCTTTGGTGCTGCGGGAGATGGCCGGCGGTTTGTTCCCCTCAGGAAAAGGCCCCGCGGGAGCGCGGGGTCACCTGCGCCGCCGCCACCTGAGCGGCCCAGAGATGCCGGCGGTGCACCGGCCCGGGAACCCCCCGGCCGCCGCCGCTGCTGCTGCACGGAGGGTGCCTGTGCTCGGCCCCCGCGGCGGGGAACGCGCACCCACAGCAACAGGACGGTGGCGGAGCCCCCGGAGCTGTCTGCTGCCTGGGGAGGGAAGGCAGGAGGGACGGCAGGGCAGCCTCTTCCTAAAAATACTCCCCGGTCAAATCCCCGTGAGCCAGGGATGGAGATGCTAACAAAAATGCCTTGAATCGGTAGGAACAGTGAACAATCTTCGTGCTTTCCTCATCATCTTGGAATAATCAGCGGAATTAACTGAGGTCGAGGAAACAGGCTCTTGGGTTAGTTGTGGGAGGCTGTGAGAATAGGGGGCAGCCATTAAAAGAAACATGATCGCTATTCATCAACTCGGAAGAGGGGAAAGGAGGAGGGAAAAAAAGAGACCTTCGTGGCTGGAGCTCATACCAACCTGGTCTATCTCTGATCAAGAAGATCCCTGGAAACAAGAAGTTTACAAATATTGTCAAATTGATGCTTGTAGTGTGATTTAAGTTGTCAATCCCGCAGAAGCCCACCAGAAGTTTAGATTCAATACCCTGCATTTCTGGCTAGTTATTGCCAATCCCCTAAGGCAGAAAGCTCGCTCTCTCTCTCTCTTTATTTTAACCATATGTGCCTTTTGTTGTTGTTGTTGTCTTGTCTGTTAGCTGTACACTGTGTGCTGAGAGAGTCCCCTTGTGCCGCGGAGCATCTGAGGCGGTCCCCGCAGCCGCGAGTGGGGCGGGGGCTGGGTGGGCATCGGCCCGGGCCCCCCTCCCGCTCCCCCCGGTCCTCCCCGCAGCCGTCTATGTACTCCGCGGGATCTGTGGGCCGCGGAGGGGGAACACCTCAAATAAATATCGATGCTGGGG
>VZTI01001559.1:446654-457160 GCA_013397865.1 Struthidea cinerea | reverse complement strand
CCCGGGGCCGGCCCCGCATGCCGGGCGCTGCCCGGCGCCCCGCGCCGCTCCCCTCTATGCGGCCGTAGGGCGCGCGGCGGGGCAGGGCTCACCATGTCGATGCTCCCGACTTTTGGCTTCACCCAAGAGCAAGTGGCCTGCGTCTGCGAGGTGCTCCAGCAAGGCGGCAACATCGAGCGGCGGGGGCGGTTCCTCTGGTCCCTCCCTGCCTGCGAGCACCTCCACAAGAACGAGAGCGTCCTGAAGGCCAAGGCGGTAGTGGCCTTCCACCGGGGCAACTTCCGCGAGCTCTACAAGATCCTGGAGAGCCACCAGTTCTCGGCGCACAACCACCCCAAGCTGCAGCAGCTCTGGCTGAAGGCGCACTACATCGAGGCGGAGAAGCTGCGGGGGCGACCCCTAGGGGCGGTGGGCAAGTACCGGGTGCGCCGTAAGTTCCCGCTGCCCCGCTCCATCTGGGACGGCGAGGAGACCAGCTACTGCTTCAAGGAGAAGAGCCGCAGCGTCCTCCGAGAGTGGTACGCCCACAACCCCTACCCGTCCCCCCGCGAGAAGCGGGAGCTGGCCGAGGCCACCGGCCTCACCACCACCCAGGTCAGCAACTGGTTCAAGAACCGCCGGCAGCGGGACCGCGCCGCCGAGGCCAAGGAAAGGTACGGCTCCCCACGGCTCCCCCGACGCCCGCGGCTCCCCGACCCCGGTGGTCGTCCCGAGCCTCCCTCTCTGCCCCGGCCCCGGCTGCGGAAGGCCTGCCAGGAGGGAACGGGCTCTCCGCCTCGGGGGCGCCCAGAGAACCAGAGGCGAGCGAGCTGGGCGCTCGGCGAAGGCGTCTGTCCGCCAAAAGCAGCCCCGGGAGAGGCGGCCGAGACCCCTTCCCCACCGATATCCCACTCCCCGTACAGCCGGCGCGGCGGCCCCGGGGCAGCCCGTGCTGCCAGGGGCGCTTCACACGGCCGGCGGCGACTCCTGGTTAAGCAGCGTTGCCGCCTCCTCCCCGCCGCAACCCGGCGTGGAGCCCAGCCAGGCGCCGTGGCCGGAGCTGCCCGTGCGGGTCCGCGGCCCGTTGGGAGAGGCCGGCGTCGGCGGGGCCCAAGGGCAAGGGCTCCGCGCCCCGCACAGCTCAGAGCGTGTCCTTGAGGGTTACCCCGGTGCAGAAGGGGACAGCCGGGGGCACCCGGCAACGCGTGGGTCTGAACGCTGGTAGGAAACATGTCCTCTGTCGTGGTCTTCTGGCGTGCGGCAGGAGACCTGGACAAGGACTGAGTGGAGCAACTTCTTGCCTCGCTCATGACATTGCAGTTCTTATTTGCTACCCAACAAGGTGCTCATGAACGCATGTCAGTAAGTGTATGTTCTTAGGCCGAATATGACTCTGCATCTGTGTTTTCCACGTTATGTGGAGTGAAGGGACCATTAATCGCAGGGAAGAGGTTAATGCCTACATCCCTGGCTATTCGGGATGACTTTTCCATCAACAGTCCCTGTGCCTTAGGAAGACGGTTCGAAGAAGCAAAAAGGGTCCTCTTACTGCGTTCACTAGTTCACTGAATTGCCCGGTCCGTACAGTCGTATGATCGTATGATCTACGCGGTTAATTAGCAGATCAGAAATCTCCTGTAGATCCGTGCCTCCGAGGAGAATTCTATCTTTGGTTTCTGCTAACCGTGTTTTGGAAACGGGCAACGCCGCGGCCGCGCTGCTGTGCAGCCCGGCAGATTCGGGCACAGATTTGCTCTATTCATTACCCGAAATGGTGCTAGCGCTTTAATTTTCCTTAAAATCCTCGCAAGTGTTGGTTTTACGAGATGTTAGAGATCTTTTTTACTGCTGATAGCAGGGACTCACCTTCAAATATCCAAAGGAAATGAAGGTTACACTTATTCTATTCCTTTTTTTTTTTTTTCCGGGGAATCAAATTTTAAAAGTCTCCAGAGACAAATAAGACTTTTGACATTGAAAAATATACTCAACCTAATATTACACTCCAGGCTTTGGAAAACAGACCGTTCATGGGATTGCCATCCACTCAAGGCAACTTGTTCAAACAGAGCTTTCTTGTCCGTTTTTATTTTTTTGGCACTAAGTGTCTCCAGCCACATCGTGCAGCCCTTAGTGAGGAAAACCCGTCAGTGCAATGGCTTAACTTCTTTCGACCAAATCGTGCAGGATAGGGCCCCTCTGCCAGATAGTGTGTTTCAAAACTTCCGCAGAATCTTTTAAATAGACTTTCATTGCCTTCAGTATTTCAGGCAGAACGGTGTCTAAAGTATTTCTACGAGGGCTATGTCAGGAGGCCGCTTAAGCCTTGCCTGGACAGCAGCCCCGACCCCCTCTTGCCGCTCACATTTCCGAAGAAAACCCCCATATATAGCTATATAAATATATAGATATATCTGCAAGGGCTTGGCCAGCCTCCAGCGATTTCTTGGTATTTACCCGGTGATGAATTTCGAAACGATGTCCTGCCCTTCCGAGCCTTTGTTGGCAGGCGCACCGGTGGTGCCGGCTGCCCCCGCCGCGGAGCCGTCAGAGGGCCATCCTGGCTGCGCCCACGCCGCCCGAGGAGGGGACGGAGGAGCAGCGGCGGGCGTGCCGAGCGTTTCCCGAGAGGGACGGGGAAATCAGCGGGTTAACTCTGTTCGCTTTCCTTATCGTCCATATTGGGCTATGTTTTGAGCTTTAAGCTCAGGGCGAGGAGGAAAAAAAAAAAAAACCCGCGTCCAGTTACTTAAGCAAAAGACTTTCCCTCCCGATGTGAGCCCGGGAGGCTGTTCTGCTGCACGGAGCCATCCTGCCTGCAGCTCGCCGGGCTTTGGCCTTCCCAGGAGAAATCATGGCCGAACATTTCTTCAGCTCCTAGAGCAGTTTTAAAGTTAAAAAGTCTTTTTTTTTTTTTTTTTCCTTGTAATGTCTCCCTCCCTTCCCTTCCACCCCCCTCCTCACGCTGTGCAAACCCTTTGGTCTCAGAAAATTACGGTTTGGCAAAGTGACACTTTCCACTGGGCTAGTGAGAGACTCTGTTTACAAGCTCAGCGGACCTTAGACCTAAGTGCCAGATGAAGAGGCCTTGGGGGTTTGCAGAGTTTTTAAACCTACTGGTTTTGCACTCCCCTCCGCTTGCTGTCCCCGGAGCCAGCTCCCCGCCGCCCCCGCTCCCGCGGTGCGCACTCCGGAGCGACGGCCACATGGTGATTTCCCTCCCTCTTTTGTGTTTCCTATAGGGAAAACAACGAGAATTCCAACTCCAACAGCCACAACCCGCTCTCGGCGTCAATGAACGGGAATAAGACAGTTTTGGGGAGCTCAGAGGACGAGAAGACGCCGTCAGGGACCCCGGATCACACCTCCTCCAGCCCCGCGCTGCTGCTCAGCTCCAACCCCGGGCTGCAGCCCCTGCATGGCCTGGGCCACCCCCAGGGCCCCAGCGCCATCCCCGTGCCCAGCGCCGACCCCATGCACCACCACAGCTTGCAGGACTCCATTCTCAACCCCATGTCATCTAACTTGGTTGATCTGGGCTCTTAAAACCGTGTACACGCTCCCTCCTTCGCGCCAGCCCTCCTTTACTCAATTTTTTCTTTTTTTTTTTCCTTAATCTTACCAGGGACTTTGAAAGCAATGACAAACACCTTAGTGGATGTGTTGTGCCCTTTGGCAGCAGGCTGGCTGCAGGTTTGCAAAGCAGTGGACTCCGCTGTGGGTAGCTGATGTTGTGAAAAGCCTTAAGGGTTGCTTACAGGCGTTTTCAGGCGTGTAAGGACTGTTGGACAGGAGCCGTGATTTTCACGGCAGGCTGTAAGGCTGATCAGTGTAGCAGCTCACTCCAGCCTTAACTTCACGAATCTCTCAGTGGTGTCACTCGATCGGGCCGGTCTGTGTGGGAAGAGGCACATCGTAATATTTTTTTTTCGGGGGGTGGGGAAGAAAGGGGAACGCAAGGCTGCTCTTGCCATGCCTGTTTGAAAGTTACACATCGCTCCCGTTATTCTATTATAGTTATGTATCCGTGGCAGGTGTACGATGTACAATTTCAACTAAGAATTCAAAAGTTGTAGTCAAGATATAGCAGCAACACGCTCTCTAGGCAGACTCTGTAATCTTCTTGTAGCTGATGCTATGCAGAGAGACAGCTTCTTTGGCCTTGTCCATGTGGTGCTTTCGCCATTTGCTGGGTGGGAAAGGAAGTGACGGCCCGGCTCCGGCCCGAAGGAAGGCAGAAGGAGATTTTCCCCTCGGTGTGCAACGCGGGCTGAAGGGGGCTTTAAAAAGAAAAGAGGAATTGCTGCTCAAGTTTAGACCTAAACGACAGTATCAACCGCAAGTCACTCACCTTAGTTTTGTTTATTGTTTATATTATGTGAATACATTCTTTGGAAAATATTTCTGCTTTTATTTTATAATAAAATTTAGAAATCTAACTCGGCGTACGGTTGCTTCTCTCGCCCGCGGGGTGTTTTCGGGCTCAGTCCTGAGCGGAGCAGAGCGTGCGTCCTGGTGGGGACGCCGGGGAGGACGGTGTCGGGTGGTCAGAGGCCCGCCACCCTGTCCCGTTTGGCCCGGGCACGTCGGGGCCCTTGCCGGCCCGGTCCGGGGAAGCGGTGAGCACCGGGGAGAGCTGAAGTCGTCCTGCGGGAGCGGAGAGCCAAGGGCACGGGAAAAGACAGGCGGTGAGGGCCCAGAGGGAAGCGGAGAGGTCGCCCACCGGCTTCCCGAGGGCACGGCCGTACAGGCTGCAGGCTTTTCTGCCCCGGTGTCCGCCTGCCCCGGCAAAAAGCCGCCCCCTCTCTCCCCATCTCGCCCTGAGGGCAGGTGGGCAAACCAAATGCGGCCAGACCACGCTCCGGGGTCCAGCACGGCTGGGCTGCAAACGCCTTTCCAGCGCCTGCAGGAGTGATGCTGGGAAAGGGATTTCTCTATCCTCTCCTTTTTCTTTCTTTCTTTTTAATTTCCTTTCCTGTAAGTACCGGGTGGCAAGAGAGAGGCAGGTTGCTTGCCAGTGTGCCCCATTAAAAGAGCTCAGGACTCTTGCAGCTTGCGCCCTCGCTGTCCGTCTTTGCTAGAAGCCGAATGTGTAATGTGTTTAAAATGTTCTCAGAGCTTGCAAAGGGTTTTATACCTTCCTTTCGGGCTTTTTTTTTTTTTTTAAATCTTCTTTAAAATTAATTTCTTGTGAAAAATAAACCGAGAAAATGATATGGCTTCAAGCGGGATAGAAATATGTGTAGATCAGCGAAGATCATGTCTAGGTTTCAGATGCTGGCTGAAATTTCAATCAGTGGGAGTATTGTGCGGGCAGTGTCCTAATTTGGTGTAATCTGGGTCTGGATTAGCGCCTCTGTGCGTTTGCGGGTGTCCGCGAAAAGCACATTTCTCTGAGGTCCCGTTAAAAGTCTTTAGGAGGGAAGGTATGGATGTCGGTAATGGGGAGGTTCGGCCTCCGAAAAAAAGCTCTCCCTTAGTCGCGGTTATAAATCCAGTTTTCTCGTTATGTTGGGGTGCAGCGGGGTACAATATTTTATCGGAGGCAATGTGGTATATTAGAGTTTATGTTTCCCCCGCTTCTGCTCTTTGGGGCGATTTTTTCAGCAGCAGAGATGATGTGGATGATGCCTGTGCTGTGCGAGCGTACCAGTGTGGCCTTACGTGCATTAGGGTCTAAATAGAAGATCCTGTTATTTCCGTTGAAAGACATCTAATATTTTAGCTATGGATTTTAATACTTTGAAAATAAATATTTTGCAAGTAGAGGAACCACTGCTTCCTAGAGCTAGAGAAGATCTCTGCTCCCTGTAAAATAGCACATGCAGTGGTGCAATATTGCAAAGAATTAATTAATTGGCTAGTTAATTATTTTGTATTTTTGTAGATAAAAATGAATTTGGGAAGGAAAACAGAATGTCTGCGTTAATAAAACATGGCCTCGAAACCGAAAAAAGCCTTAAGTCTTTGCCCACTGGAGAAAGAAAAAATGAGAGCGAGTAAACCCAAGGTGGGGAATATTTAAAGAGGCAGTATGAAAACAGGATGGGGTTTACGTGATTAATAAAAGGTCATATTGCACAGAGGAGGCAGAATTCGATCGAGGAAAGTAAATGAAGAGCTGACACGGTAAGAAAGGCCCTTTGAGAGAGTGGGATCTGTGAAAACTCATGTACGTTTCAGTGAGGATCAGTCATATACGGAGAAATTAAGAGAGGGAGAATCGCTGAAGCCAGTTAAAGATGGCTAGAAACAGAAATCATGCAGTAAGAAAAAAAAATCTGCAGGTCAATCTCGCATTAAGGGCGCACACAGCTCAAAGCCCCAATGATGTGACGTGTGTAATGCAACCTGAAAACCCGAACATGTTAAGACTCATTTTATCAGACCATACTTGCCTTAGTACTGATGTTTGGTAAATTAGCCCAAATCCCTCAAATTTTCCACGCACAAAAAAAGTTCCCGATAGAGGAATATGCCGAAACTGACGTGACTAATCCTTGGTTTTAAACAGATTAGTTATGATTCACTAGCATTTGGTTACATGGGACATATCTCATCTCAGGGTTAGCTGTTCCTGGGGTACCCGCATGGGTTTCGGGGCATAAATCAAAAGACGGTTCGCTTCCGGCAGGTTTTATCCGTGAAACTCCCCCTGGCTATCCTCGGACTGAGTCCGGGATGTGGCGGGCAAACTGCACGGCAGATCCCCTATAGCTTGAACGATTTGGGGAAGAACCGCACTCTCTGTCTGTCTCACGTATGCACACACACACATTTATATACGTACACAAGCACATATACGTATGTATGTGTATGTATAATATATATATAAGCAGTATTTGACCTCGGACTAAAATCTTACCAAATTACACAATGTATTCAGCTTTTGGCCCCCCCAAACTGTAAATGGAGTCATTCCTTTAGTTAGCAGGGAGTTGAATATTCACGTGTACCAGAGCAGAATTTTCTTCTGCTGTATTTTACTGTATGAGCGTTCACGGACCTGGTGCTGTGCCAAAGAGAGCCGTGAGAGAAATAGCTCATTTGAGACAGAAAACGGTTCTGTCCATGCTGACAAGGAGCAACTCGTCACCCTGACGGGGAAATACTGATGGATGCAATGAGAGAGCGTCCCGACAGGCTACTGGAGATGTGGCACAATTTCCGACACTTTTCTGGGGACAGGTAGCAAGTTTATAGGAGCAAGAGCCTTTCCTATGAGTAGGAGAGCGTATGTCAGAGCTTGCTGGTTGAACACCTTCCATCTGCGAGCCTTGCAGGCTCTTGAGGGTAACCAGGACTCTCATCTGCAAGGCTGGGTGGCTGCATTTTCCTTTGGATTATGTAAGCCGTTTTGGAGACACTCGACATGATCCACAGGGGAGAAGTCGCCCGCCCGGTATATATTTGTGGGCTACCCTGGAGAAAGACGCTTTGCCTCTTCTCCCCAGACCTGGTGCAGCAGTTTGGGCCTAACCAAGGTCTCAATGTGTGTTTGAGGGGGGCTGCAGCAGCCCCGGAACGAAAAGCCTTGGGAGTGCCCCTGCCTATCCAGCGATGTTTGTGTAAGGCACTGGGGCTCCTGTTACCAGACCCGGAAACAAAATCTCTTGCCTTCTTTAGGAGAAACAAATGCAGCCCAGTATGAGTAGGCTTTTGCCTTGAACAAACCCTCACTTGAGCATGACAAATAATGTAGGGGGGTGGCGATGAAAACACTGGGCACTGGCCCTTACTGCAGAGCTC
Organism: Struthidea cinerea; assembly: GCA_013397865.1. Classification (NCBI taxonomy): domain Eukaryota; kingdom Metazoa; phylum Chordata; class Aves; order Passeriformes; family Corcoracidae; genus Struthidea; species Struthidea cinerea. Next base: position 449,432 of record VZTI01001559.1, on the reverse strand, counting down.
TTTAACTTCTTCTGCTTAGTGAATCAAAACGCTGAGGCTCAGGCAGCCAAGAAAAATATACTGAAGGGAACTTTCAGTGCTTCAGTACACAAGGAAAAGGTGAGGGTTTTGTCTGAAGGAGAGTAGCTCCGGGATTTGGAAAAAATACATAAACCTCGGAGCTGGGCTGCGGGATAACCTTCCTATTTTGCTGCGGGGAGCGGTGCTCAAAGCTTTCCCTCCGTGCATCGATGAGGCGCCTCCTTGCTCGGGAAGAAGGTCCATCCATTACCATTAAAATAAACGGGAGGTGGGTGTTATTTATCAGCGATTTTTTTTTTTTGCCGGGTTTGGGTAAGAAGGCTACATCTCAGCTCTAGATATCAGATCCGCCTTTATCCGGAGTCCCGGTGTGCAGCTGGCCGGCAGACCACCTCCAGCCCAAGCCGTGTAGGAAAAAAGAAGAAAAAAAAAAAAAAAGAAAAGGGAGAGAAGGAAAGAAAATAATTACTTTTAACCCCCCCCCCCAAAAAAGAAAACAACCGACTAACAACAAAAACAAAACACAAAAAAACCCCCAAAATTTAAAAAAAAAAAAAATCAGACACACGGAAACAAATTGGGACCTCACCAAGAATCTGGGATGGAGAGTTTGGTTTAGTGGAAGCTAAGGTGGACGGACAGGTAAAATGTCAAATCAGCATACAGTGCTGGTAAGGAAAGGACGGCAGGAGAGGAGAAATCACTTGGAAAGATGAAAACTGCACATGTGCTTCTGATGACCCCATCAGATGCGAAGTCCTCCAGGAAATACATATTTGAAACAGCCAGGAAAAACAAACATGCCTTTTATAGACTTACTTGTCCCGCCATGAAAAATGCAAACCTCGGTATGGTGCGTGTGTACCCAGGGGGTGGGAGGGACGAAGGGGGAATAGATTTTGTAAAGAATCCGCTGAAAGCTACCTTCATCAGGAATATTCATTTGCGCTGCCCTGCTCTCCAAAAATAGGCTGCAGCGTGAAAACCGAGGCAGCATTTGGAGCTAACGCGTGTGAGACGAATATCTGAGTCTGAAAAGTGACTGTCAGGAGCTCGTCTGGGTGTCAACCCAGGCAAGACTGGCTGGCAACAGGGAGGAAGAAAAAAACCGGGGTGTGTGAAAAGTTATAAAGAGGGACTTTATCAAGACTACAGTTTTTTGCAAAGTTGGACAACGTCCAATAAATCATTGGAAGAGCGATTTCTAGTCGTGCAGGAGTTTGGGTCTGGGCAGAGGTACTCCCAACAGCGCCGTTCCAAAGCGACGTAGTCGTGCTGACGGTGAGAGCAGGGAATTAGATCGGAGAGAACTTTAGCAGTAAAGATTTCATCCTTCCTCCCCCCGAACCCCGACCACCCTGTCCACGGAGCCGAACACAGCCCGGGCAGGCTCCGAGGGACATATGATCCCGCTCCCCACTTTCCTTCCCTTTCCTTCCCATCTCCTCCGGAAGGTGAGCATCTGTTGTCCCCGCCGCGGGGCCCGGCTTTTGGCCGGTGCTTTGGAAACGGCGGCGGCAGGTGCCCCGAGGGAAGTGGCCCCCTTGGCGTGGGGACGCACGGTCCTTCACAAGGAGCGGCGAAGGTGCACGGCCAGTCAGCCACCCGCGGGTGAGACATCTCTCCCTGCACAGCTGGAGTACTGCCGCGAGGGGGGCAGGTGACTGAACACCTCTGGTTCAATAGCACGCCTTTAATCGAAAGTGGCTAAATACCGTCCCCCTTTTGTCACCGGAGAACTGCGTGACGGGCCATTACCAGAGACCGAGGTAGTGACATCCTCGAGGAAGGCCCGGCCTGACAACCGAGCAGGGCCGCTCCGGGACCCCTCTTCCATTTCCCCGGACGCCGTGGAACCAAGCGGCCATCGGGGGCTGTCCGTGCCGCGGCGCGCCCCGGCTGTTCCCGACTGTCGGGGCACGCCCGCGGCAGGAGCGGGATCTGCGCCCTGCAGCCCCGTCCTCTCGGCCCGCGCCGCTTCGCCGCCCACCACCAAAGCCGGGGGAGCGGGGCAAGGGCACGGACTCCTCTGGGCACAGGGGCTCCCGGAGCCGGTGAACGAGGCTCCCAGGCTGCTGCGGGGCCAGGGGCGGCTGGGTTTCTCTCCGTGCCCTGAGACATTCGGTTACCCAGGAGCCCAATAGCTGCTCGGGGCAATGCACCGCGCAGGGAGCGAGGCCACGGCTGGAGCGGGGGAAATGAGGGGACACTGAAAAATTATGAACAGTTTGGGACATCGTTCTTAAGACCGTGTCGAGAGCACACCAAACAAAAATATCAACAACTGGAAAGTCAGGACGGTTAGGAAACCTTCCGGAACCAAACGAAACCAGACGCGGGGCAGAGAGGTGTTGGCAGCGCTGAGCGGGGCGCGGAACCGGGCGGCGGGGCCCCACGGGTAGCCGTGGAGAGAGTGGCGTGGGATTGGGCTTTGTCCCTGAGCAGATCACCTCGCTGCTTCCCCGAATTAGTGGATGATCCCACGTCACTGGCGCTTTTAGCAGAAACCAAGGCGGTCAGAGGGAAGAGGAGTCGCTGACTGACACGGGGCTCTGCTGCTGCGGCTGTGTGGGGATCCGGCTCCGTCTCCCCGAGCCTGCCCAGAAAATGCTTTCTCCCCCATAGGTGCGGCAAATCCCCCCAGATGTGGTGTCTCTAGGGTGTGTTTTCTGTGGGAGAAAAGTCCCAGATCCCTTTTAGCTTAGAGAGGTCTTTTTTTTTTTTTTTTTTTTTTTTTTTTTTTTGGCGGGGGTGCGC
>VZTI01001559.1:417405-446617 GCA_013397865.1 Struthidea cinerea | reverse complement strand
TTCTTTCGGGCGAGACTGGCCCAGCCAAAGGGACGGTGTTTCCACCTATTGGGTATTTGAAATCTGATGGCCGGTCTCCGAGATACCGTCCCCGCGGGGGATCTCCGTAGGTGAAGGGCGGCCAGCCGCTCTCCCATAGTTACCCTAAATAGAGGGTATTTATTACCTCGACTAGTGTCGGTGGGAAGGGGTCGCTCCTGCCTCCGCATCTCCCCGCTGGGGCACAACGGGGAGCTCTGTCCGGGGCGCGTAGTCTCCCCAGCCTGCCCTTGACCCCCGTCATCCTTCGAGGACACAGAATGCCCCTGCGATCGGCGCCGAGGGTTGCCTTGCGGGGGGATCCCAGCCCCCCGTAAGTGACCAGCGGCGCCCCGACTCCCCCTCCCCGCGCCCGGCGCTGCCTGTATGGGCTCGCTGGAGCCGGGGCAGCCCTGAGAGACGCAGAGAGCGGCTGCGGTGTTAGAACGAGGGAAGGCTTAAGCCTGCTGCCTACCCGCTCGCTTGGCATGCGTTGCCATTTCGATGGTATCTCGCTTTTGGAGTCATTTTATGGCTGGGGGAAATCTAATCCAGTGAAGAGAAAGGAAGAGAATACTGTTGGCATTGAATGAACTCCGTGTGGTAATTTTCGGGCAAATGTGCGAGTTTCCATGCCAAAGCAAAGTGTTTTCTCGTCGGGTCTGCTCATACTCTGAAGGGAGGCGAAGACACCATTTAAGAAATCCAGCTGGTTGCAAATCATACATTTAATCTCTCAGCTGGAATGATTTAATGGATCAGTATCGAGTAACAGCCCTGGAAAAGTAGCCTCCTAAAAAAACAGAGATAAATCCTGATTGAATAATAGTAAATGAAAACCGTGGATTACAGTGACTGCAAGACAGTATTTTCTTTGCAGTTCTCGAAAGATGCCCCCTCAGAGAGGCCAATCGAGCCGACAAAGCCCCGCGTGCCGGTTTGATGTTGGCGGGGGCAGGTCCCGGCAGCTGCCGTGCCCCCTCTTAACCCGCCTGGGTGCGGATTCCCCACTCGCTCCTCAAGCCCTGAGTACCTTCCGAAACAGCTTGTCTGCAGCGCAAGCAGCAGGGACAAGCTCTAGCTCCGGCGCTCGGTGGCCGGGCGAACGCCGACGTGCCCGGGCCAGAGGCGGGTCTGAGGCGGGGGACATCGGCGGGGACACCGCGGCGCTCCTCCTTGAGGGGACCGTCAGCCCCGAGCCTCGGTGGCGACCTTGCCCTAACCCACCCGTCTGCCTTGGGCCGACCCAGGGGCCTAGCCGGGATTTCTCTTTCCCCATCAGAGAAGACGTAGAGGCGGGAACGCCGGAAAAAGTGGAATTTTTCCTCGAAATGTGAAAACAGGAGAACAAACCCGTTGCGCCTCTCTGTCATTTTGGGTCGTGTGAGAGACAGAAGGAGAGGGATCTGCGCCCTGAAGCGGTATCGGGGTGCCAGGGAAAGACGTGGGGCACAGGGGCCCGCCCGTCGCCCCGCGCTGCCGCAGCCCGCTGCCGGTGGGACCCGGGGGTCACTGACGGGCGAGGGCCCCTCCGGCGACCGGGGCTCCGGGGGCTTTTTTAACCATTCTGTTGCCGCAACTGTAAGAGCAGTCCGGGCAAAGCCGTCACTGAAAGCAAGATCGCGGCCGGGAGTGCAAAAGCACTTGACTCGCCCTCCCTGGCCGAGGAGAAGGTCATTACCGCGTCTAATTAAAAGCAGTTCCTCGGTAGGCAGGTGCTTCCCTTGCAGCGGCCCCGGGAGCCGGGCGGGAGGGCCCTCACCACCCCTTCCGTGTCGCCGCTCGGGCCTCGGCGGGGCGGGCTGCCAAGCGGGACCACGGCCTCTAACCCCAAAAGCCCCCGGGGACAGCATCCCGCACCTCGCTCTGCCCTGCGAGCTGGGCGAGGGAAGGACAGGACCGAGTCGTCAGCACACGCATGGCCGCTGCCCGCACACACGTGGGCGCTGCCCGAGCTGCCCTTCTCTGTCCTGCGGCGGCGAGGGGCCGGGGGTTTCTTTTTTTTTTTTTTTTTCCCAAAGTAATTTTATTATTTCTTCACAGCTCGGATGAGCAAGGGTTTTAGGGTGAGAGGGGGGTTTGCTGTCACGTTTCCCGGTGACCCCGTGAGGCACCGTCGGTGAGCGTCCCTGCCGGGGGCTGAGAGGGGGTACCCTCGGAGGGTGTGGGCACACACCTTTGCTTTAGGTTATTTTACTGGGGACAAAGATGTGAGGGGGGCGACGGTAGTGCGGCAGGGGCCGCCCCGCAGCCCGCCCGGCCGGGTCGAGCAGCACCGCCCTTATAAGGAATGTAATTCAAGGGCGAATGTCGTCAGCACGGCATTAGCACATTTTTGTCATTAAATGTACTCCAGTAGTAATAGTTGTTTATATTTACAGGGCATTCTTGAACGCAAACCACATGTTCAAATCATCCCTAGATGAATGTGGAGCCGGTGAAAGTCAGTGCTTTCCGAGGACAGTTCTGGTGACAAGGGCAGCTCGGGTCAAAACCAGTGTAGTTTGGTGTCACCTATTTTTAGATATGGAAAATATAAAAGAAGTCAAAGAAACAGGACACAGAAAAAAAATCTTAGAAAGTGTTGCAAATCTCAATCTATTTTTTCTTGTTTGTGTAATCATGAACACAATTTCAGCCTCTGTCTAAAAATATTACTGTATGTATGCACTGCATATTAATCTAAATCTAAATTTAAAACCACTACTCCATTTCAAAAGACCTCTCCAAAACTTTTCAACCATTTCAATGTCTTACGAGGTTTTTACATAGAAAGCTTGTCAAAATTCTAATTTATTTTTCTGCTGGTGATATGGACTTTGACAAATTGATATTTTATATTTCCTATTAATAGTTTTCATATTGTCTTCAATTTATTAGTATAAGCTTTTGAAAAAACCTCCACCTGCCTGGTTTGCTGAAATCATAGTTACTGCCACGCAGCTCATTTCTGTAAGAAAAGTTAAGTAAAACAGCTGTTCTGAAAAGAGGTCATTTGCACTAACCAGAAAACAGTTTATACTAATTCTGAAGGACTCAAAGGTGCTATTTAACATGTTACTTTCAATCTATGCAATCTTTATGGCTACTTTTTCTATTAAGTGACTCATGTCCAACAAACATGTAAGTGGATAGGTGTACAAGTTGTATTTAGGTACAATATGCTTTAAAACACAGATTCATGGGTGTTTAATGTTATTAGTAACAGTATAGCTACAGAAATTCAAATAATAAATTCTTTCTAAAGTATTTGAAATGGATTTGTGTCTTTTCCTTGATTTGTCTTTCAGCCAAGGGCTAAAGCCTGGCCCTGTTCTTTTTGAAGACAGTGGCAAAGTTCCCACCTACACCCCAAGGAGCTGTGAAGTCAGTCAGAGTTTTTCCATGGACTTTGGATCAAGCCCATAGCATGAATCAATTTAAGAAGTGATTAATTCTCTCTCATAGAAATGCACATTGCTTTTGCTTAGATAACTGCATCTCGAGAATTTTTCCACCCCCATATTCTAGGATCCTAAATGAAGAAATTCTTTGGTAAAAATTTCCTTGAAATGGGTCCAGCCCTCTCTGCCCCCACCAAGTACTCACTTCCAGTTTTGGACTTGCTCTAGGTGGCACCACTCTTACACAAACCCACTATTTTTGTCACTATTTTCCTTCTGACCTGTCTTCTTTGTAATCCTCCAGCAAATGGACAAGGAGATGCAGGGAGACACTGGAGCCCCAACAGCAGCACCAGACACAGGGGTGACATGACAAGAAAGATTAATTCTCCCCATTCTTCATTTCTGGCATTAACTCCCCTGCTTTCTCCACTCTGCAATCTTCTCAACCTCCCTTCACCGAATGTGTCCCAGGATAAGTGGTTTTATGTGAGTAGGAATGGCTTTAATGTCCTCTGCTAGTTACGGAAAACTCATCCACCCCTTGCCACTCACCACCGACTAAACGGAAAGAGTTGGGGTCTCTTTGGAAGACCAGGCTGTTTGGGTAGATTCTGGTAATGAAAACAGCTGACTTTGACAAAATCATCTACTACCAGATTCTCCAAGGACAACAATGCATCCAGCACCAGGCAGGGGCAGGCACTACTGGGGAATGACGGGCCCCTCCTGCAGCCTGGCTGCCCCCAGGTGTCCCCCAGCAGCTGGTGCATGTTTGTATCTGCCATACCTACCTATCTCTCTCTGCTCAGCCAGCATCAGCAGGGGGGGAAAGGTGAGCCCCTTGCTGCATTTCCAGCTTGCTGTCAGTCTGTGCTCTGTATAGTTTGGCTGGACCCCAGAACCCGCCTGGGAATCTTCAGATCACATCTGTGTTTGATTACATCTGTTTGGGGCATCTGTTTATGTCTATCTGTGGCGTTATAAAGGAATCTCCGAGGCCTGTTTTGTTGTGTCATGCAGAAATGAAGTGGTGTCAGCGAGTCAGCACTGCAGCACCATCGGTGACCCGGCAACCAGAGCAGACTGAGTGTGCGAGCAGAGCCCAGCGAGGTGAGGACAGGGGGCAACAGGGAGGAGCAAATGGGTGGTTGGGTTTTATCCACCAATGCCGGCGCATGGACCTATTGCCACCAGCACTCACTGACATTTCATCCACAAAATCTGCTTGTGTTTATGCGTGTCCAGAAGAGACATTGTCATAATTAATGTTTCCTCATTTCTTGCAAATCCCTGCTGTCCATGGAGTGAATAAATCTGGGTAGATTGGAAGTGTTTGTACATTTGGAAACCCATGGTTGCTGGTCCCAGTGCTTCCCACTCAGTGTAAACCACTGGCATCTCCAGCTGGTGCAGCAGTACTGGCTGGGGAAGGCCGGAGGGCAAGCAGTGAGGACAGAAGCCAGATAGAGCTTATAGAACTCGGCATTTATTTATGGCATAATATCAATTAATCTCACCTTTCAACTTTGTGGCAACTCTATCTAGTCTCCAGTTGCATTCAGCCAGAAATCGGTGTCAGCCGACAAGCAGGTCGGTGACACTGATATTTCATAAATTTTCTTCTATCATTTACAAACAGGTACGTTTTGTCCAATTGAAATAGGTGGTGGAAGGCAGTGCTGCATTTCATCTGTGGTTGCGTTGAAACGGTGGATTTGCAAATGCAGTGGGTTGGTTTTTTTAACTAGATGTGGAGATCTAATTGGCAATGCTTTAAAAAAAAAAAAGACAAAATATTTATGAAAACCCAGACTCAACCCTTCAAAACAGACAAGAGTGCTAATCTGACTGTCCATTACAGAGTGAAGGTCAGCAAGAAGAACACCCAGCGTGACCTGTGTGCCTCGGGATACTGGTACGGCTACAAGCACCTGTAAGCAAAAGCAGCATAAGCATTTTACAGCTGAGCAATCTGAGACAGGGAACTGGCTAACAAGCCTGGAATTCCAAACTACTGATAGCCCAATGTCAACCCAAACACCTTTTAAGACACATTTGTAGAGGAAAACTCTCAACCAAAAGAGCTTTATAAATTTCCTGAGCATCTGAGAAACACAGGTGGAAGTGTCACTGACACGTTCTCATGTGCTACACCAAGTCTAGCCCCCTTTGCCCATCAAGAGTAGCTTTGTCCATTGGGGCTGGCATTGCTGTGACCTCTGAAGAATGCTGCTATTAACTACACAGCTCTGTTCTCTCGTACTGCAAAACGAAAAACCTGTATTTTACCTTTCACTACCATCAGCATTCTCTATCAGAGTACAGTAATAGTGCAGGTTTTGTGATCTGATAGGACATAACACAGTGTACAATTAGCATTTCATCAGGGCCTGTTCTCCCAGAATTTCCAATCACATCACCAAAAAAATGGTGATTCGGGCAGAGTTTCACTGGCAAAATGCTGTCAGTGAGTCATTGATTTTGTGACGAAAAATCCTGCAGCTGATGTACATGGTCTCTAACAGACCATGCTAATTTCCTTTTATCTATTGATAAAATTATTCCTTCTGGAAATAAATATGGGCTTGAGGAGAAATTCTGGTTTGCCACTCTCATTTTATTGCATGGAATCCACAGATTGAAGTCCCCTGTTGTAAGTTTATACTTCACCTTTCAGTGTCGTCAGTGATGGAACTGTCCACCTCCGAAATTGAACAGGAGGCACCTGTAAGCGTAAAGTAAAATGAGCTCTAGAAGAAATAGTGTACGGTGTTTGGATTGTGAGTCTTGTTGGCACAGCCTTGAAAACTGTCTAGGTATCTGTTCTATGCATATGGGATGATATTTTACAGTTCTCTGCCTTTACTAGGGAAAAGACACACATCCTGATTTGACCCTGCTGAAGAACAAATCCCCTTAAATACATCTTACATTTTAAGTAATGTTTTACATATTCATACCCATCTCTTTCCTGCTACATGTCAGACTGCTTCTGTTGATTTTCCCCAAACTTCTGCCAGTTTGTCGCTACTGTTCAAGTAATACTATCCTGAATTTAACATAACATGGCAGTGGAGTGGGATCACATGAGAGCTATTGCAACTTTCTTTTATGAGATAAAAAACATGTAAATCAGTTACCACAGCTTGGACTGGTACAGCAATGAAATGAAGGGGCATATCCACCCTGACATTCACTAGCTTGCCTGATTTTTACTACCTATTAATTACTTTTCATAGATATTTTTATGCTGTATTTTTTCTCTCAGACAGATTTCATATAGTTAATTTCTACCCACATTTTTACCTTTGTGGATTTTTTTGCTTCATTCTCAATTCAGCAACATTTCCTAACCTGGTGTCATTTCAAAGTGTCAGTGATATGCGTTGTATTCCCTCTGATTGTTAATGAAGATGTCAAAGATTATGTCAAATACTGCTCTCACTAAATACTCCTTTCTTTATTTGATACACTACCATTAACCCTCATGCTTTTTTTTTAGAGTCATTCAGGCACCTTTCCAACTTCATGCATTCCCTCAGGAATTTAAAATTAATTTCCAGGTAAGATTTTACTACAAAACCATCTAATAAAATGCACATATAGTTATTGTATCTCTTTCAACATCCAATTTTGTGATTAGATAGGAAAATGAATGATTAATTTTCCATGTCAGGATTCTTTCTTGACAACCCTGATGCAATCAGTTTGCACATGTAAAAGAGGTCCAATGCTTCCCTGAAGTCAGGAATTTATTGCACATGTGGCATAAAATGAGGACTAACTTTAAGCCCCAGGTGTGAGGAGGATCCAGGAAGGATGAAAGCAGTGAGGGAACGTTGTCATGTGGAATAATTAATTTGGTGCACTCCCAAACAACTGATTTTTTTCTCTTTTTTTTCCCTTCCTGGAACAGTTTGAGCTCAAGCAAGGAGCAGCCTTGTTGACTGAATGAATTGTCTTGCCATGGGCCACTCCTGGTCACTGTTTTTCCTAGAGGATTTCAGCATTTCCCCTCACATGTCTAATGTCACATTAAGGAGAAGACCCTTGGAGCTTCTAGGACAAGGTTTGAGTTGGATGCACATCCATGGCAGGGTGCACACAGTCAACAAGGCAACCTCAAAGTGGAAAACTCTTGTTGTGGTCAAAAATAAGAGGAATTCACAATAAAACCAGTTTTCTACCTGAAAATACAGAATAATCTCATCAAGAAGGGCCAGCTTCCTGGGGAAAGAAGGGGAACAAATTCTTGATGAGATCTGCATTAACTTTTTTTTTTTTTTGGTGAATATCTCATCCTGTTCCTCCCAACATTAGAGGTTTATCTCTTAATGTACTGATTTCAAAATGATGTGACTCTAAACATCATTAGATGGGAGAATCCAGAAGGGAGAAACCTTCTGGAGTAACCAGAAATTGCAGGTTAGAAAGAAGGGAGGGGTGTTGATGATAAGCAGGGTACCTGCAGAAGATTTGAATGGACCTCTGGGACCATGAAATCTAGCTATCAGAAGCAAAGTAAACCAAATCCTTAATTTGGTTTGACCTGCGTGTCAGTGGAGACATCAATTCTGAACTGCATTTTACAAAAAAATGGTCTTCACTAGCACCAAAAACTAATCAATTCTCCTCTAGCATGTTCACTTTCTTTTTCACATCATTTGCCAGAAAAACTATTTAATTTCTTCCACTGCCATAAAATATAGCAGTCCACTTGCCAGAGTTACAGGTCAGACTGGTCAATAGGCCCTCTTATGCGCCTCTTCTGTTTGCCTCTTGCGCAGCCGGTCTGACTTCCACACCACACTGTCAGGGGACCTGTGCCACCCACTGCTAGATTTTGGCCCCCTTCTCCACTTCCCCAAGCACACTAACAGGGGCCATCAGTCTCCAAGTCTATTTTAGCCTCGGAACCTGCAGCTGTGGAGCTGTTCCCCAGACCATTCCCTTAGAGCAGGGTTCCTGTCTGCCCCAGGTGCCTCATGCTCTGCCTGCTGCAGGCGAGGGTCCCTCGTGCCTGGAGCTACTCCACTGTTTCCAGCAGCAGCTTTGGGAAGAGTGAACCAGCCCCAGGATTCTGGTGCTGACCGGAGCCGTAGCATTGCCTCCTCCAGAAAACCCCTTCACGCCACAGGGTTCCGCTTCCTCCTCAGTTCCTTTAACAACTGCATTCACAGCACCTGACGCGGAATAACACCCGCGGGCGTGGAGATCATCCATGCAAAACACGTAACGCAAACCTTTGTCCGTCACCTGTTTGTCCGTCACCCATCTGTCCCCGCGGAGCCAGCCCGTGTCCCGAGCGGCCCGCTCCCAGACGTGACGGTGGCGCGGCGGGGCTCACGCTGCGCTCCGCCGCGGGCGGTGCCTGCGGGCGGCGCGGGGCCAGCCTGGGGCCGCACCGCCACCTGCTGGCCACGGGCGGGCACGGCGGCAGCGCGGACCCGGGCACAGCCCCGCGCTGCTTTGGACGCCGCGGGAGAAAGAGAGGTGTTTCTACTTGGTTTGCAAGCGCTGTTAGAGGCGCTAATCAGCACATGAGCGTTTCCCACTCATAGAGGCAGGCGGCTGGGAACTGATTGTTAGTGGTATTTTAAAGAAGAAAAACTTTGCGATTCCCATTGTCCTGGTGTATTAATAAATCCCAAATTTTATGTTACAGTGATACTTTATGACACTTGAGGATCCATTAAAGCGTAGTGAAGGTGTCACATTCCAGACACTTGGTCCCTGTATGACTTAGACACCTCAGATAAGTAACTGAGGGAGGGCTCACCCATGGTGGCCTCAGGCTCACACCTTGCACATGCCCGGCATGTCTTCAGTGGGCCTCAGTAGCAGCATTGAGAAGCAAAACAACAACAAAAAAAAAAAGATGAGAGGGCTCCAGTTCTCATTTCGCCTCCTCCAATTCTCATTTTGCCTCCTCCAGTTCTGAGGTTCTCAACTGAATCAACTCCAGCAGAGCTGCTCATCAATTAAACCAGGCTCAGAGCGAAGCCACGGGTTTTCTGGTCCAGAGGTGAGACATGAGATGGTAGTAACAGAGGGAGTGGGGAGTCCTGAGGAAAAAACCTCTTGCTGACACTGATGCCATGGGGACTGGAGACTGGACAGGGAAGACTGGGGCAGCCTTGGGATGGGGAGTGAAGGAGGGATCAGGAACCAATTGTAGTTCAGTGCAGAACATTGCCTGTTTATTCTGGTGACAAGGGTCAGCAGCTCCACTCCAGCTCGGTGGTGATTCTCAGGCTGTTTTCTAAAGCACTTTTTTCTTAAGAACACAGGAATAGGCACACTGTATCAGGCTTAGCCACCCAATCCACTGGCCTGGCCTGACACAGACTCATCACAGATGCTGCAGGGAGAGGCCGGAGAACCTTCTTGTGTCAGTGCCTTGCAAATGCCTGCCTCATTTCTGTGTTCTAAGCAGTGACTAGACCCCAAGACAAGGCATTTGTTCTAATCCATTTCAGTAACTATGCATGTGTAGTAGTGTTAGAACATAGCTAACAATCTCAGATAGGTTCTAACTTCTGTAGGTAACTCATGAGGGTCTAAGGACACTCAAGTTCAGGTCATTTGTCCACACTCCTTCCAGCCTCTTTCCCTAGCTTCCCAGACATGACAGCGAATACTTCCTCTGTTGCTCATTAAAGTGCTGGATTCTCATCCTATCACCCAGTTTCTATCCATTGGGTGATGGTTCACATTGCACACTGTGATCTTAAAAGCAGAAACAGATGCTGTTCATGTATATTTCATTGAGCCGACCTGTTATGCAGACCCAGGCAGTGACTGATAAAGCTCGCAAATTCCTTTGTCCATAAATTCATGACGTGCCCTACATTCTGCCACCATGCTGCTATCCACATCTCGGCTCTTCAGGTTAAAGCAGCTTCTCCTTGAACCCAGCAAATGTGACAACTGTTAAAATATGTTACATCATCTGGAGGAGTCACGTGTTCCTTCTTTCTAAACGAGGTAAAGCAGCTACAGTTTAAATTTTTTTAAATAATCCATTACCTGCTTAACTGATTAGGTGTTGACATTGATTTCATTTGAGCATGTTGAGGAGGTCTTGTCAGACCTTGTTAAGCTAGAAATGCTTCTGCCACCACTCATAGATGACAGCAGCCTCATTTTCTAACTTAATGGCATTGGCTTTATTAGGAGCGCATTTGCCATCATTCATCTGCCCAATCAGAGCACTATAGCACTTGGCAGGAACTGCAGCAGGGAACATTTCTCTTCTGTAATGATATGTAGGTCAGTCATCCAACACAGTATTTAGCCTCCACTGGGACAGGTACAATGGCATGAAGCCAGCCACAGGAATTTGCTCTTACAGGCAATTCAAACAGAGCTGAGTGCCCCCTAGCCCAGCTATCCAGAGGTCTCAGGACCTTGGGTCTGCAGTCACGAAGGCCGTGAGTGTCTAGCACCACCCTTGTTTCATTAAAGATAGATACATCAAAATAGAATATCTCTGGTGTGTGACCATAGGAACTCTCAGGAACTGCTTTCTCTTTAGAAAAACAACCTTTTTGCAGGAAAGCTCATGAAAGTTTTGCATAGGTCTTATGAGATCAGAGTTGGGTCCAGCATGGAGGATCTGTTGTCCTTTGTCATCTCTCATGCTGGCATTCCCTGCCCTCCTCAGTCTGTGTGCTCTGAGCTCACGCCAGTCCAGAGGAAAGAGTGGCTATGTATCTATGCAACGTTCCTTAAATATATGCCAACACAGGCACTCTTAGCATATGGCCCCAAATACCCTCATGTTCAATGACAGAAGGAACAGATATCCTTTTCCTGCCTACAGTTTGACTTATCACCCTTAATAGATGAATGACACAGAAATGAGATTAAATGTAACCGATTTTGCAGATCTCAGGTCACCAAATCCCCTCCACATTTACTAAAACCCCAGATAATACAGTCCATTGGTCAAGACTTGGTTCAGGAGGGTTGAGAACTCAAGCACCTGGTAGCAGAAGAGCTGAACATTCACAGCTCTTGACAGATTCAGGTAAGACCATGTAAGACAAAGTGTCACAATGTGAAAATTCAGAACTGTTGCAGTCTCAACTGATGCTGAGGCACGATGCTAGATGCAAAGTCTTGGACTTCTCTTGCCACAAAAGCAAAAGACAGACCATACTTTCATGCGGAATTAATATCTCCAAGACATGTTTTGTCCTGCATACTGTCAAAGCCTGAACAGGGATACAGGGTGAAGTAAATATTTCCTATCTCTCTTTCAGTACCCAACCTTTTTTCTTCCATCATGTGGCCAACAGTTTTGTATCTTCATTATAGCTGGGAGGGTGTCTCTTCAGAGCTGATGCCTGTACTGCATCGTGCATTGATTAGTGACGTGTTTGACTAGGAAATAGATAGAGCTCTGTAACTCAATGGCAATCTAAATCCAAGAAGAAGGAACCAGATGACAACACTGTGGGTAGTCACATGCTCCAGAGAGAAAATTCAGAAAGCCCAAGGCACAGGGCAGATAAACCCTGCTGCAGTATAAATACTTGTGTTACTTTGACTACTAAAAAATGTAAGTCTAGATTGTATTATCTAGACTCTGACAACCTACCTCAGGGATGCATTTAAGTCCCAGAAGAAAGCCCAAGCTGCTTTGTTTTTAGCACCACCAGACCCTCGGGCACCTCCATGCTGTGCACCAAAGCACCCTGTCAGGCTCTCTCTATGCTAGCAGAGCAGAAAAAGGGCAAGAAACAAAGGGACAGGCGGGGGCGAAGGGCAGGTTGGGGCTCTGCCCTCCCAACTGAGCATTCTGCCTTTAGTGCAGGACTGTCCTTCCTCTTGCCATCCTTCCTGGCCTTGTGACTTTGCATTCCCAGCCATGCAGCAAGCTAACCTCAGTAAAAGGGAGGAATGTGGCACTGACACAAGTGCCTTATAGACTGGAGGAAGTTTCTGGAGTGTAGAGTCACAACCCTTCAATGCAGCAATATCCTATTTCTAGTATTTTAATATTCTAATATTCTAATTCTCAGGTGACTGAAAGCATCTGAAGTTGTGAAGCAGAAAGGGTTTTCAGATATTCTGCTGCCATGCATCTCTTCACAGCTTTCCACACAACACACCAGTTTTTGGATTGCCATTCAGAGACTCCGTCTATTAACTGTGCATTTGGTCTGTCTGACTCATTTAGATGCACTGGGTCTTCTTCCTGGAGCTAAAGGGTCTTGTAGTTAAGTGTTGCTGTACTTAAATTAGAATTTGCGTCTGTTCATATGTAAAAATTTACTGTATTAATTTACCTTCATTAGGATCAACTACTGCCTTGCTGCCTTCTGGGAGAATAATGCTCAACCTGTCTGAGCAAAGATATTTCAAATTGTTTATGGATTCTACCATCATATATTAATTCTAAATCGTGGTCCAAATTTGCCCTGATTTCAGGTTTGTAGTACTGCTGTCTCCAATGACATTACACAGTGGAATTTTCATAGGAAGTCTATGAAAAATTACTGTAGGTGAGGGGCTAAAGGTCTGGAAACTCACCCTCTCAGAAATATCTTCATAAATTCTACGTGATGCAAAGTCTTTCAGAATTATGAGCCCCTTACAAAGAAGATGAAAGTTGGCCAGCCAATGTTTTTCTCATTTTCAAGTGGCTGTGACCAATGAACAGTAAGGTGGCAGGAGAGCCTTGTGATTAACACTCAGCAGACCCTGTTCACATCCCAGCTCTGTCTCTTACTTCCGTACCTCTCGGCCAGTCCAAAGGAAGTACCTGGATGTGTCTGAGAGGTGCTGATCTGTATAACAGCCATTTTGTCTGGGAGTTCCTGACGGCTGCCAGCCAGCCAGAAATCCAGTAGATTCCTGGTGGAATCTAGGTAGGGCAGTCTTTAAGAACAATATAGCTCTATTCAAAATGACAGACCTGGCAGGCCTATATTCCTTGGCTGACTGTGTGCATCTTACTGTATGCATAATTTACACAATAGGGTCAGATATGTAACTTGTGAGATACGGACAGTAATTATTTCTTTTTCTCTGACCTCCTTTGGTTGTATACTTTTTCTCCCAGAAGACAACTGCATGCTACACCGACTATGCACAGCCCTGATCCCATTTGGGACCTCTAGATGGTACTGCAATATAATAATACAGTAAACTGACAGATGGGTACTTCTAAAAACCATGGCCATTTTGCAGGAAAATGCCACAAAAGGAATAGATGGGTTAGCCAAGTTCTAGCTTTCTGTAGCTGGATTGTATAAAATATGTGTAATGAACACGCATAGCCAAAAGGAGGGTTTTTGTTCATCAGACTTACCTGATGGAAAGTCTAAACTATTGCTAGCCCTTTCATGTCTTACAAATCCACTCTCTGTACCCATCCTTAAATGCCTTCCAGGTTAAAAAAAAGCCAAGCATTGAAAGTGACCTCTTGTTATAGAAGCCAATGCATGTTCAATGGGTGACACAAAAGTCAATTTTCTCTGCTTTGCAATGGGCTTTCACTGGCAGTCCCTTTGAACACAGGTAGCTGTCAGCAGGAGGCTATCACACCCTGCTCCAGAGTTTCCGAAGAAAGAATGTCAGAGATTCAAAATCCCTGAAAAGGGAACACCCCTGTCACGGGAAGGCTTTGAAGTGACACTAAACATATATTTATAATTACAGATGAGGCGATATAGTATGCACAAGGAATAAAGACACACAGCGTGTCCTAGGGGCATGGCAGGAGAGGTGACATGCATCATGAAGCCTTGTTAAACTGCTCACTGGGGCTGAGGAAACCTGAGGCTGGTGCTTCCTATCACTTTTCATGTCACAATGCAATCCTTTTGCTTGCAGGAGTGTGTACACCTCACATGCACTATTGATATCCCTTAAATACATGACATAACTCTTAGGCCTACCTCAAGAAGGGAACATAATCTTGTTCACATACCCAGCACAGATGCCAGAAAGGATGCAGGGCAGATTTTTAGGTAGCTCAGCTCAATGTGCTCCCTGTGAGAGGCCTGAACTCAGGCAAACAAGCCTCAGGAGGATCACTTGGAAAGAGTTTGAGACTTGCTGCCATTTGCCTGGAAGGCTTGGAGAGAAAAGCAAAGCCAAAAACAGCCAGAACATGTACGTTTCTATTTAGAGATCTAGCTGTCTCCATGTCTTTGTGTGTGTGCACGTATGCATGCAAGAGTGATTATGATCTCAGAATGAAAGCAGTTTATTAAAGCAGTCAGTTGTTTTCATGGTAGGAAAACATACGTGTGTGCATGCACACACACACACACACAAAATATATATCTATATATCTATATAGATATATAGATATATCCTCACAAATGTGTATTTGTGCATGGACATTTTCCATGCATAAAAGTCTGCAGCAATGACTCCCCTATTCAGGAAAACGCATGGCTGTTAATTTTTATCACATGAAATGCCTGAGTGAGTGTCCCTAGAAAGCCAGAGCCACAATATCTATTGGACAGCAGTGGTTTACCTCTACTACAAGTACGAGGCACTTGCTTCCAAACCCAGTGGATCAATAGCTCCCTATTTATACTCTCAAAGGTGATTTGAAGACACATGTGAATGTGTTCAGATGTCCAGATGACAACTTCCTTCCAGCCCACCAGGTAACTGTAAGAAAAAACCTGAGTTACAATTTTTAGTCAAACTGAGAGATGGATATGGTAAGTAAACACTCCTGTAGATTGCAGTAAAATCACAGCATTTGCCTCACTGAGATATCTGTCTGTGGCACCTTCAGTGATTTTCCTTTCCTAGGAATGAAGAAGGCTACCAATAGCAAGGTTTGGCTTCAGCAAGTGACATCCATCATTATTTAAACTGTGCTTTCCCAGAGTGCTTTATCCTGAGGCAGAGCAGACACAGGATGCCTGAAAATGATGCATTTCCTGTGCAAATCTGATTACAGGGTCACTTCATGGATAAAGTGTCCATCGGAACTACACATCAACAATTGCTAAACAATAGATGGCAAGAATCCCTGACATACTGCTACTTCTCATCTATGTTTCAGACGTTCCCCTTCGCCCATAGACTTTAATTGACACTGCTCTTTGTGTTTTGCCTGCCAGTTTTGATCAAGCGCATATAAAGAAGGATGTATGTTTAAACTACCACAGCATGAGTAATTTGAATCAAATACAGGTTTGCATGAAAGCTTTGGTGTATTATTTGATGGTAAACTTATTTTAAATCTTCAGGACTGCCATTATGAGGTGGGATGCCACATACTGGTTGGAATAGTAATTGAATCTGGATGCAAATCATTCTTCATATAGCAATGTTTTTCTCTCCTCCTCTGTGCATGTGGAATATGTTTGTTTTATTTTAGGGCTCACTCAGGCAACAAGATTTTCTACTAAATTCTTTGTAGTCAGATATGACTCTCTTCCAAAAAATTAAGGTCAAACCATGGCCTTCTTGCTCACTTTCCTTGTCTTACACAACAGCCATCCTGAGTATCTTTGCACAGCTTTCCAAGTGGTATTTTGAAAGGACTTCCAATCAGAAGAGTATCCTGTCTACACAGGATATTCTCAGGAGCAGGTACGGTAGATGAAAAAATCATGTGAAACAAACCCTTTCTCTTGAAAGTAATAGCCTGTTCTTCCCTAAGGAATGGCTAATCATGGTCTAATTTGCAGCACAGTTTATCCTGCAGACTCACTAGAGATTGGTCTGGTCATCTCCAAGGCCTTTTGAAAATGTTAAGTGGGAGACACTGGACAAAGATAGTTAGTGTTCCCCAAGAGACCCCTCTGGTACCTGTCCAGGAGTGTCTTGGGGTGACTTTATGATGTGCATCCCCTATCGCTGCTCTATGCCCAGAAATTAATTTTGTGCCTTTCTGTGCCTTTAAACTGAGCCCGAGACGGGGGAGAGGAAAAAACCAGAGAGAACTTTTCAAAACAGTTGTTCAAGGACACAGATACCCAATCCTCTGTTTCTGCATCAGCAAGAGCGGAGGAAGCGCTCTTCTTGCTTTTCAGCCAGCTTTCGGCTCCTTTTCTCCAGAGGGAGATGGAGAGTTGAACTTTGTTTTCCTGGGACTTCGGTTTTTCCCTTCTTCTCTTCTGGACTGTTTCAACATCAGAACACATCAGGAGAACTTTCCACCGAGGCCCCGGAGGTGGGCCCGCACCAACCAAGCTCCGAGGAGGAGGAGAGAGACCACACCTACAGAAGGACTCTGAAATCTTCCCAGATTTCTCCCCACAGCAAGAGCTTTATTATTTAGCATTATTATCCTTTTCCTGTGTGTTTGTTAAATAAACAGTTTTTATCTCTTTTACTTTCCTCTGAGGAAAATTTCTTTTTTCCCGAACCTGGTGGGGGAGGGGTGATTGTAACCTGCCTTCTATCAGAGGATATTTTCCTCCAAATTTATCCAAACTGGCACAAGGAGGCAGAAAGAATCTTTGGAGGATTTTTCTCTCTTATTTATGTAGTCTATGCATGAGACTTAGTGAGGGAAAACAACATCCTATTAACAAAAGACAAAAGATGATTTTGTAACATGCTTATTTATAAATCCTCTGCTAAGATATCATGGTGGCAGTTTTGTTGCACAGTCGTTTTTAAGCAACTTTGTAATAGATTGAGACTGAGCCAGTCAGGTCAGCTACAAATATTAAATAAATCTATAATTCCTTCCTAAAAGATTTGCAAGAAATACTTAAAGGCTGTAGACAAGAGAGTGAAACGGTCACAGTGGGTGCAATCTACCAGAAATTAGCATTTTTTAACTTCCTCATTGATTAGTGAAGCTTGAACCATTTCCAGCAAGCCTAGCATTTCTAGCAAATGGTTACTGAAACATGAGCTGGTTTTAAAGCCATTTTTTCTACAGCATTCTATTATATATACGTTCTTACTATATAATCACATTTTATAGTATTTGTTTTAACAAATTGAAAGCTTATTATAAATATTGTTCTTTCTAACATACTGGTATTTACTCATTTTGAAAAAAAACCCTAATCCCACTCTGAAACAAATGCAGCTAACTTCTATTAATGTAAGTTTTATGTTTTGACCAACTGTAACACAACTGCCTTCAAAGTACGTGGAATAAAAATCATATACATGAAGATTTGCTCTGCTGTCATTCACTGCAATCCTAAAATATCTGACACAGATGATGTCTGATTGAAAGCAAACATCTAGTTCTCTTAATTGGGATGATACAGATATGATGTGACATTACCATGCTACTTTGATTGTACCTTAAGAACATTTGTTTTGATCTTTTCCTGTAGTTGTTTTGTTGCTTAAACAGCTATATCCATAGCACTGTGTCTCCAGCTCCTGAATATTGGAAGGCCCTTATATTATTGGCTTAACTGTGGTCTGCTTCCACCTTCTCTGTCACTGTTTCCAGGTGTTCCACCCACCTTCCTGCATCAGTGTTAGTGTTTTTGCATCACACGGGATGTCTGATGGTTCACTGATCCAACTGAAACTGACCCTGTAAAAAGCAATAAAATACTTTTATGACGAGTGAAGCTGCACACAAAAAAAAAAGGAAGAAGAGGCATAGAAGTAGCCTGTAATTAAATGATCCCCAAAAAATCACAGAACTGACTTCTTGTAGTCTCTGAAAGTGAATAAGCTATATCTAGCTATAGCTGCTGAGAATCTGGCCCTGGATCCAGATATGAAATGCTTTCTCTGTGTAATTCCTGTAATCACATTTCCTCGTGAGCTTCCTGCTTCATTTTGCCTAATATCTAAATCGTATCTCCTTTATTTTTTCTGAAATCCTTACTCTTCTTTGTCAGATGTCTGTGCATCTCATTACTGGCTGTATTTCTCTAATATGAAAATGCTGCATTCCCATAAGTAAAGCTAGGGGAGTGATTTATGCATTTTTCTGCATGAAAAGGCCCCTTGTGTGCTTCACATGTGATGGCAGAACAAAGCAGATCTCTACGAACATTTGTTTTCCTTTTAGCAGTTATTGCCATAAAAAGAGGTCAGAATGAAATGAAACAACTTAATGTTTTGTCCCCTGTCCAGCTCTGGTGCCTGATCTGGTTTCAGCTGTTATAATTACGGGTCTCTCTCTGAATACATGAGAATGGACTCTGGCCCCTGAAGGATTACAGCTCGTTCAGTGGTTCCCACAACTTTGGACCAACTGGTCACAGTCCATCAAGCCAGCCATGTGTATGCTTCACTTCTTAACACTTTCTGCAGCCCCAGGTGCAGAGCACTCACAATGGCCTCGAGGACCACCCAGTTTTTCTGCACTGCAGCAGTGGAGCCACTGAAATAAGTAACTTGACAATCACACCATATAATAAATAGATGACTTTGGCCAGGAGTTCCAACACAGCTGAGCTAGTCGGATGTGCTCATCTTTAGGCATTTCAGGAAAAGTCTGAGGGGAGCCATGGTTGGCTTCAGTGTCTGGTTTTGTTCCTAGGTGTAAAACAAAGCCAAAAGGCAGATAGCTCTTCTAAATAATATTATACAATTTCTGAAAATTAAAATGGCAGTTCAGAACCCATTAAGTGCTGGTACTGTGCACTTGAACATTTAGTCTGCAAGGAACATAGTGACTGGTAAAATTTCTACTTGAAACTCTCTCTTTGGACACAGGGCAAACATCACCGGGAGCCTCTCTCTGCCATATCAGGGTGCTCTCAGACCACCTGAAGAACACATAGGTGGAAGCCTGATGTCAGTCATGCTTTCTGCTATCTGAAGTCCTCATCATTCAGGTAGAATTGCCAGGCACAGAGGTGGTAGATGGAGCAGCAGTTTGACAAGGAGACAACTTGTCCAGTGCTGAAAGACTGCTGACTTATATCACACAACACTGCAATGCTTCAGTTCAGCTGCACTCCATCCCACCACAGCCAAGTGTGTCTAGTTAAATCCCATGACAGAAACTCAAATGAGTACTTCAGAGTACAGGAATTCCAGCAGATACATATTGCCCTTCTCTCTTGTTTATGTACCCAGCTCTGGATGAGAGAATTTTTGAGCTCAGTGTTGCATCCAGATCATAATTTTTAAAATCTACCAGTAGACCTATCATCCATGAGGACATATAATCCTTTTCAGACTTCCTTTAGGGTTTTGCCATATACCATATTCTGCATCAGTGAGTTCCTCAGTTTAGTTTTGTGTTTAAAAACAAGGGCTTCCTTGCCTTGGTCTTATATTTGGCAGTAATTTTCATTGGGGGTCTCTATGTCCCTGTGATGTTAGAAATAATGACTATATCCGCACTTTTTCACATTCTTTATGCCCTCCATCATTTAGAGTCCTTAGCACAACCTGAGAGTCTTTTCCTTAAACAGAAACCATTTCCTACTTCTCATCAAACTTTTTACCCTCCCTCTATATATTTTTTTTCATAAACTACATTGGGTTTCTTGGTATGAAGTGCCAGAAAGGCATGTGACATTTGAGGTGAATTCAAACACAGACATAATTATATTTTCTGCTTTCTTCTGCCTGTATTCTCTCCTTAATAGCTCAGTTCCTAGCTTTGGCTTTACCAGACATACGAATGTCTCTTGCTGCTGTTGAAGTTGATAGTGAAAATTATGATCTGATTTCCATGAGGACGGGTTGAAACTCTAGCCCAGAGCTCCCCCAACAGCCCTGCACTCATCTCCTGAGTTATCAGGCCACCTATCAGTACTCTGTTGTTCAGCCTTTTGTTCATCTGAGGAGTAGGTCTGCATGGATTCAATGATTCTAGGCTTCTCTTGAGAGAAAAGGAATAATTTATCATTGTTAATGGTTTGTTTTGTGTATCGATCTTCTCACCTCCTCCTGACATGTGGCTCTGCTTATGAGGAACTGCTCTCACAAATATCCCAAATAAAAACACTTTATTTTTGGAGAAAAGTACATTGGACGTAACAGTTTTAGGTCCTTCTAGTCACGTGGGATTATTTTTGGCCATGCCCTGACTATTTTATGACCAACCAAAAAACTGTCAGTTGATGTTAGTGCAATTCTTACAGACAATACTATAGGCAAGTGAGTAAAGTCAGAACATTCACTCTGTCTTCCACAGTCAGGTGCCATTGCCCACTTCAGCAGTCTCTGGAAATTTCAAATAACTGAACTCCAAAGCCTGACACTCACATGATGACATGAGGATCACAGGGGTCATTTTCAAAGCAATTTTCTCATCAGACTAGAAATTATAAAGAAAATCTTCCCTCAAACACATACTTATGTCTCAGAAAACCATGAGGAATAAAATGAACAGCTTTCCTCTCAGTAGGTTTAGCCTCCAAAGCAGGTGTGTGTTGAGCTTTTGGGATCTGCAGGAAGTTGATACTGGGAATGGCAAACTAGCTCTGCTACAGTCAGTGACACAGGTCCTAGTAGCTTCATTATGAATATGGTTTTACCCAAGGGCTTTACAAGCTAAGCAACTGTTACTCTATTTATGTACACTTAGAGGATGCATGATATCAAGAGCCAAGCTTTTCAGGTAATTTCTGCTTAGCATCTGCACAGACATGCATAGAAAATGTCACAGTTAAGGCCCAACCTTTGATTGTTGCCTTCGGGTCAACCATTTTGTTTACAAAGGCAGAAAATGTGATGAATTGGTTTCTTCTAGTTCCTAACTTTATTCGCCAGAGAAGCAGATTTCAAGCGGATTGGTTTGAAGACCAAATGCATACATCTTCACAGGATCACCACCTAAATTCCTGCAATTCTTTTAACAGAGCAATTACTTTTCACATTTGATTTTAACAATGTTAGTTCCCAATTCAATTAACATCACTACTATTCTCTCTTGACAATTTCATGGCAAGTCTATAGGGATCCCATTAAAATGTCATTATATTGCTGCTGTGTTGTAAGACTTCAGTGGGAAAACAATTTCAGTGCAAGTCTACAGAGATCTTGTTATGAAGCTGTTAGAACGTGAAATGCAAATAGCGTCAATTATTTCAGTGTGAGCCTGTGGAGTCCCAATCCTGATGTCATCATGACATGAAGTTGAAAAGAAAAACTCTTCTAGTCTTCATGTATGAAGACACCAGAATGATGTGAGAATTAAGGGAGAAAAAGAAAGACAGAAAGGGACAAAATGCTTTTACTTCATTGCTACAGTGATATGAGACAAAAGCAGAATTCATAGGTCGTATATTATAATTACCGTGTGACCTTGGCACCCCTAGTCCTGAGCCTTCCATATATACAGTCCTCTAATCCCATATGCAGAGGGTTTAAACAACTGGAGTGTAGTGACAGGGAGTATTTTCAGATCCCTTCAAGGAAAGGATCCATGCCTGCTGCACATATTTTGAGCAGAAAGTAGTTTCCCACAGCTTCCCCATGACACACATAAATACTCCTTAAATCCATGGTAAGTCCTATCACGCCTGTACACTTCATCTGTGTAATTCTCTAGAAATAATTAGAAGAGAAGGATCACCAAGCCCTGAGGGTGGACCCCCTCTGTGTACTACGGGCAGCTCCAAAGCTGCCTTGATACCAGGCGCATCAGTCACGCAGACAACAAACCCGTGAAAGGAAGATCAGATGTAGCTCAAACGTGCCCTGCGGAGCTCATCTGACAATAGTCCTCCCAGCACATGAACGGAGGGGGGCTTGGCTCCCTGGACGCTGCGTGGAAGTTGCCTGGATGGTCACTTGCCTGCCCTAAACCCTATAGTTTCCTAGTGCGGCAGAGAAAGCCACAGGGCCCCCCTGAGCGAGGCTGGGAGATGGCTGATCATACAGTGCTGGGTCATTACAGTCTGGGTGAGTGAAGACAGCAGGATTAGCTCCAAAGACAAGAGTTTGGTGTGGTCGTTTAAGGAGGGGAGCAGTCACTGTGGGAACAGATAGAATGGTACAGAAAATGATACGAGTAAGTGGGAGATGTGACTGAGTACAGTACCTAAAATGCATCTTTCCATGATGTGCCAAGCACAGAATTTTTGGCGTGTAGAGCCTGCATCCCCATATTTTTGTGCAGATATATTCCCCACTGTCGCTGTTACATCCGAGACACATGAAGAAAACGACACATAGTCCAGGCTCATGAACAAGTGGAAGCGCTTTAATAATTTTCTAACTACTTTTATAGGATAGATCACAAAAAGTGTGTTGAGTGGCAATAGGTAATTGGTTCCTCGGCCATCCACCCCTTGAGAGGATTGGCCAAGTCCTAAGATACCTATTCCAAAATATTTTCAAAGTCAAAGCCATAACAATCTTGCAAAACAGCCTGCAGGTGCAAGAAGTTTATGAAACTGTGACCCTGTTTAAACTAGTTTACATGGGAAAGACAGTCGTCTCACAGAATATTGAGAAAAGGCTGAAGAATTTCTCTGCTTCTAGCTTTTTAGCACCTACACCCCTCCATTTGCCAAAGGTCTACATGAAGTAAAACTAAAGTAATGGTCATGTAGTAAACTCCGAAAAAGTGATCCAGGTTTTCAGAAAAGCTCTTTGGACTTTGGTTCAAACTTATCTGGTCAATGATAGGCTACAAAAAAATATTCACTTTGCTGATATGGGCCAAAGATGTTGATGACTGTAACCCACTCTTCTGCCACAAAAAATATGAGTCTGAAAGGTCAGCCCCCATTATGAAAGAATGGTTGCTTTTCCAGAAAATTGTCATCATTGTCACCATCACCCTTGACCAGTCCCAGAATCATCAAGGTCTTCCTTACACATCCAGGAATCCAGGACTGAGGGAGAAATGGGATTTCCTCTTTTCCTTCTTCTTCTTTCCTAAAGGCAGATTTGACTGTTCGTAACTGTGGATCAAATGAGCCCTATGAAGCCCTTCAGAAACACAGGACTCCTGAATGGCAAAGTTCTATCTTATAAAACGTCTCATAACTACCCTAGGAGAGTTGATCTGACCATATCCAGTGTGTCATTCTGTGTGCCTCCATGGACTCAGGATGGCATTCCCCAGGAGACACGGCAGCAGCACCACGTACAGCATTGCACCCGCAGAAGTCCTTAATAAATAATTCTGTAGATGCCAAAATGCTTTCAACACAAAAAGGCTGAGTTAAAGGAGTTGTAATTGCCTTATGTTTCTTAACATCTGTTCAATGAACCAAGACTCCGACTTTGTTTATTCTTGCTCTGAAGCCAGGTATTCTCTGCAAGCTGAATTTTTTTTTTGTAAGGACACACAGTTACCAGAAATGTTTCTGCCTCACCTGAGCATGACACTGGTATCGTCTATCTGCAGAATCACCTCCAAAAGTGTTAGAAAGGAATGACAGTATGGAGACTGGATGGTTAAATACTCATTTTAACTACTTACTGAAGTGTGAAAAGGAAAATATTATGGTAGCACCTCAACATCTTTCTGCTGGTATTGCTGAATCATGGCAAGGCTGAGATACGTTATGCAAGCTGCTACAGTTCATCGATGGTCAGAAATCTTTGTTTGCAGCTCATCCACATAGGAAGCACTGGATTAGGGTATCTGTTGGGAGTTTTGTCCTCACACTGCTAAGACGCACTGAAGATAGCTAGTGGCTTGACTGCAAGATTAGAAGATTTTTACATTCTCTTTTCTGAGCTGCATACGAGGCAACAAAGGTACCATATCCATTGGTTTTAGTGTGGTCAGTGTTATCGTGGTCTCCCCAGCTGAGCAGCTACTGCAGTTGGTATCAGCTGCTATAGCTGTGAGTTGCTCCCAAGAGTCACATCTTACGGGCAGCCTTTGTTGCTTGTATTTGCTCTAGCCTTTGTGGACAGACAGAGCTCAGGAGGGTCTGCATCCTGGCTGACTTCTTTCTGCACTGCAAATAATACAGGCTTATTGAAACATTCTTAATCTGCGCCATCAGGACAGAAGATGAATATGAACAGATTTACTCATAAAATTTCTCTCTGTCCTATTTCTGTGCTCCCAGACCTCCCCTGTGAACAGCCTCTTCTGCAACGTATTTTGCTATTTCTGGATCTGTTCCAAGACAGAAAGCAGAAGAGCACCAATTCTGCTCAGGGTTAGCTGAGTTTAAAAGCAAAAACCTGAAAAACAAAACTCAGGCAACCTAAATTGTATCTGAAACAAGTTTAGTTTGCTAGAGGTTATTTAACCTAAATCTGTTCACCCCTCTCTTCCCTCATTTAGTTCCAATGTTTATTTTGCACAGAAATTAATAGAGATGGTAAGTGATCACTCTTTGCAAGACATTTACAAATGAACCAACATCCCAAATTTGCACTGCCCAGAGCTTGTATTGTAAGTTCAGCTTTCACAAAGATGCCTGCAGAGCGGAGTGGCTTGTGGAGCCCCTGTGAAATTTGTCAGGCTGAAGTGGCTCTAATGAGAATCAGAAAAAAGACCAGTTAAGAGGTGCCCTGGCTATGGACAGCTGGCTGCCAACAGCCACTTTTGCCATAGAATAGAAGAAATAAGGCTAGAGGGATGGCCAGAGGGCACAGAGGGAAGGCAGCAGGAGAAGAAAGTTGGAGATGGATGCCAAGGCACAAGGTGGAACAAATCCACTGAGTGATACGCTTCCTGCTCATGTCAAGCAGAAAAGGATAATATCCCAGATGCTTCCCTTCCCACAGGGGTGGTTATCCCTGTTGTCTACTCCTTCCTCTCTCCCCTTTTCCCTGTCATCAAGAAGCACAAGTTCTCAGTCTGTTGGCTGGGACATGATGCAGCCCCACCCACACCCCCTCAGACTTGGAAAGGGGTGAAGGAGGAAAGGGACACTCTCAGACTGGACATCCTACCCCAGGGCTGTCCCAGACTCTTGGGTGCAAGCCCAGCACAGCCTGGTTCCTCCCCAGGTCAGAAAACTGTAGCAGATTCAGTGTGGGCCTGCTGGAACTAGATGGCAAGTCCTGTGCTCTCCTGTCTTACTACAAGGCTCAACTTTACATCAAGTGATTTGTCAGTATTTTCCTGCTAGCATTTGGCTTTTCTCTTGGCTTTGCTTCCCACTGCTGTTAACTGTCCTGACAAATGAAAGTCATTCTGAAACTATGTGGCTTTGTAATTATTATCTTTGGTAAATGTTTTGAAAGCTGAAGAGTTGCTGTTTGCTCCCTCACAAGCTGCAAATGCCTGCCAGAAGTTCAATTTAACTGTCAACACCTCTGCTCATGAACTTAAATATTTTGGAGTCTGTCTTTATGGTTACATATATTAGCATGTTCTGCTTTCTGTAGGACAGACAACTGGTTGCTAATAAGAATGTACTCCTGTTTAGTCATGTTTCTTTATTTAAGGCTGCTGTTGAACCAGTATTTGTCTCTCTGTGCTAGAATACATGTCAGAAATAGGTTCTGAGTTCACTGTTGATTAAAGACCTTTAGGGTACCGGTACCTTAAAAAATAATCCAGGCGCTGGATAACCTCATGACTGACATTGCTACCAGCTTTTTGAAGGTGGAATGGTAATGCCTGGAAAAACTTGTGATAGATGTCTCCCATTTGCATGAGTACTTTCATGCACAGACACCAGCACATTTGGTAACTGCAAAGGAAGAACTCGTGAGCACTGAATTAGGCACAATGACAACCAGGTGGAGAAACAGGTTGAGAATGGAGGTTTAATAGATGTATTCAGCCTCCTCGTTTCATTGCAGTAGGCGGCAAACCCTGTGTTCCCTTCTTTGGAAATCAGCAAGGTTATATGCAGCATTGGCAGGAAATTGGTACCTTGGGTGCTTCTGAAAATTCTCCCTAAGATTTAGGTCTTCAGACTGATGCTCAACTCCCATTGACTTTAGATGGAATTAGAAACCTGTGTGATCTTGAGATTTGGGGCCACAGAAAGATTTCAAAAAATGCTGATGCACCTAGTTGCCTTTAATTTCACATGAGAAATTGCATCTGCATCTCTAAGTTCCAGAAAACCAAAGAAACTCAATCCCTCCTCATTCCTTTGCATCCTCTGTTCTTACAAAGAGTAGGCATAGGAATTATTTAAGGTGGGATATACTCAGACCTCGCTGGGTTTGGCAGGGTTATTAAAGGAGGCTAAAAGGATTCAGTACACACTAAACTTTAAAATATAATGGGAGCCAGGTATGATATCCCAGAAATTGCCTGTTAACTCTGTATTAAGCTCCTTATCATTAGGAACCCTGTACATTCCCAAATGATAATTCTTTCACCCTGGCTGGACAGTGGTCCAGCTACAGCCTACTTCCCATGGGAAGAAGCAGGAGTTTCTGGTTAATAGAAGAATGGAGAGAATATGCCCATAAATCCTCTCATGCTCAAGAATGATTGGGCATGACCACAGTTCCTTTTGGGGGGACAGGTAGAGCAGGCAACTCTATCTTCCACGTTTCCTGAGTTTTAAGGGGCCTCTTTCATATTGTCATCCATAAGAAAATGGCATGATTTTCAGGGTTGCAATTGCACTCCTCCGAAAGTCATTTCTGCTAAGTCTAGGTCTCTCCCTTTGGTATCTGGGCAAGAATTCAGTTAAAAAGTAGAAAGTTCATTTTTCAAGATGTTTCTGTGGATGACATCAGCAAATTCCTTAATAAATGCCACAGAAAATAAATGACAAAATCTCCGGAAAGATGAGCCATTAATTAGGCCATTTATCTCATATGGCACCACCTAATCTGTTATGTTACATCCCTTTATATTTTCCAACAAAAACAAAGCTGCTTTTATATTAATTTTGGTCTTTGTCACAGAAGGAATTGGGTTTGCATTCTTTACTGGGATTTTGTGTGTGTTTGTGTCAGGAACAAATACATTAATGAGACCTTGAGAGCAAAAAACTCTTTAACATGGAAGAGAAATAATCTCCAAGGCAGAACAGAGCACACTGAAGCATAAATAGGACAGACTGGATGACAGTAAGTACAAGCAGCTGGCCAGAACAGATTCACAGACAGAGTGGAGCTATATGGTGATAAGGGATTCATTTAGCTTTAAGAAGTGCCTAATGCGCCAAAATAGCCGAAATTATAGGGTTTCCCTAATCATCATGGATAAATTTCATGCCACACCTGAGAGTCTCATTGCATTAGCACCTTTAACTCACCTAGATTAAGTTGTGGTCCCGTGAAAGCTCAGAGAGCTGGGGCTTCTGACACTGCCTTTGTGCACTTCCTCTTTATCAGTGAAGATCTCATCTCACAGCCACTCACATGCAGTGTTGTAAAAGTAAAGTGAGAACTAAGGTCTTCAGCAAGGTACTTAAAATGTGAATTGTTGATCAATAGGGAATATAATCCCACAGTTCAGATGTACATGGTGAATGTGCTTGGAACTTGATTTCTCAGAAAGCACTTACACCTGAAGCTGAGTTTTAGAACTGCCAAGAAATGTCAACATTGCCACCAGGACAGTCTAAGAGAATGTAGTGTAGCAGCACATGGAGCTTCTATATATTTATTAAAAATATAAGAATAGAATTGGCCACAAGAGAACATTCTGGAGGAATCAACAAAAACATCTTTTTAAGGAGAAGGCTGCTCTGGAAGGTGGCATAAAGAACATTTTTGCTATGAGAAAAATGGCAGCAAATGAGCAGAAAGACTGGGAGAACTGGTAACTGAAATTTAGTTTCTCAGTGTCTGTGAACAAAGGTAGCAAACTAGGTGAGTTGTCTGGAAAGTCAATGAAACGTCCATGAAAGGATATTTAAATAGATTTTAAACACCTTGTAGGTAGTATTGAAGGAGGAAGCAGCTATTGTGGGCAAAAGAGGTAGTTCTGGTGATTAAACCAGGACTGATGGTTTCTATTTTGCCTCCCTAAACAGCCCTGGGCACTTTGGTGCTCTTGTTATGTCAAGCCTCAAAATCACTCCGCTGTCCCCAGGAGGGACACAAGCAAATCCTGAAATGCAGAGGACTCCACACAGGTATGATGTGAAATGACTGAGCCAGCTGGTGACGGGGCTACCTTAGCAAGCTCTGCCTTGGGGACACTGCCTGCCCTGTGTGCCTGTGCAGCCTCCTCATGGCCCAGCACACCTCGGTGCAGTCCTTGTCACCAGCATTGCTACTCTTTGCAGGGGCAAGGAGAACTGTCTTCAGATCACTAAGATTTTAATCTGTCATTTGCAGTTTGTATTCCCAATTGTCAGGCAAGAGAGATGAAAAATCACTGCAAAATCTTTTGGTGACACTGAAGTTGTATAGCCAGGTGCCTCTGCATGTGGCTTCCTCTTTGTTGTGTGGCCCAGAGACACATACTGCAATGGGATATATGAGCAAATGAGGGATGGAGTTTCCCTGGTCCAGTTCTCTGCTGGTACCTGCTCTCTCCCAGTGGAAAATCTGTACCCATATTTATATCTGAAGTAGAGAAATCTTGATATATGCAAGGATCTTCTCATGAGAAAAAATAATGGAGATTTACACTTCGACAGTGTTGGAGTGAAGGCTTCTCTGGACTCAGGCCCAGATGAAAGCCAAAGCACAGGAGCTGAATTAAAACCTTTGGGCAAGCTGAGATACATGAAGTCATACCAAAGTAAAATAGAAATGTAGATTTTTAGCTTTTAGTAGAAATACATGCTAAGTGCCTTAAACATTAAAAAGCTGCAGCAGAGACCTTAAACACAGTTCTTTCTGCAGCAGTGTTGCCTTTTCACAGAATTCTTTATTTTAGACAAAATATAGATAGAATGATATTGTTCACATTTTTTAGATATAGTGTTCACATGAACAATAAGAGCTGATAGAAACTGTATACACAGATCTGTGTAATACCTATGTAATGCTTACCACTGTTAGAATTAGGATAGGTTAAGAAAAGAAAAACTAGAATCGTGTATTGATTTCATTAGTTAATTAACAAATATAATCCACACTTC
>VZTI01001559.1:400602-417359 GCA_013397865.1 Struthidea cinerea | reverse complement strand
ATTAAGGGAAATCAGAAGAAATTAATTAATTAATTAATTAAGGGGAATTAAAAGAAATTATGGGAAATTAGAAGAAGAAGATGTATGCTGCCTGCTGTTTTGCTGCTGCTGCTGTTGCTGCTTGGCTTTATCTTGTAACCCCCTTTGAACTCTGCCTTCAAGAAACTATGAGACTATGAAATAAAGAACTTTGCAGAACAGCAGCCTCCACTGCTCTCTTCTACCCTCATCCGAGAAGGAAGGGTATCCTGTCAAAAAATTAGCACAACAGCACTCATACCCTTTGCAATTTTACCTGTCGTGAGTGCACATGTGCGTATTTTGGGCTGACTTTCTCTGTCCACTGGGCAAAAGATAGTGGGGAGAACTTTGGAAAGTTCTTCACAGCCTTGGCACTGTGATACATATACACACACATCCTGCCCCAGAAAATGCTTAAGAGTTGTCTGCAAGACTCACCTGCCCAGCTAATTTCTTGTTTCTCACTATAACCCGTTCTGAGAGATTTTGTGCTTGCACAGTTCTCTAATACACCCATCTGAAAGGCATCGGAGAAGTGCCAAAATGAGTGTCATACTTGTTGGCGAGGACAGCTGTGGAAGATCCCTGCCTCGTTTCATGCTGCCACGACAAGCCTTTGTTTTTCACACACACATGCACAACTCTGACTTCTGCTTGACTCTCCAGGGGAGAGATGCTGAAATGCCTTGTTCCAGATGCACGCTTTTGTACAGTGTATTTAGCAATGCTCATTCATCAACAGAACCTGGACTGTCACCCTCCAAACAGCAAGAGAGAGGGGAATGTGTCAATCAGTCAAAGTCTTCAGTGCTGTGCAAAGTGTTTGCCCTCCGTCTCTCCGAACATGCAGCCTTGGTAAAGTGGCCAGAATCAATATAATGTGTATTGAAAGAGGCATGGATATGGCTTTTGGAGAGAATTCCCTTACCATGTGAGCCAAGGAAGTGCCATCAGTCCCTGGACCTACATTTCATCAAAGCCAAATCATTCTTTCCTGTTGTCCTCCTGAGCCCTGAGGATTACACAATGCCTGCACACCTTTTTTCCTTAATAGGTCTGTTAATATAACAGGGCATAGTGGTTGCTCTGGAAGCACCCACATACCTCGAAACCCTGCAGTGACATGTTCAGATCTACCTGTTTGTTGGTGGTAGACTCACTGCTACACTGGGAATGGCCTCAAGCTCGAATGCTCTCAGACAGGCAGATTTCTGAAGGCAAGGAGCTGTCCGTCTCCATCTCTTCCCTCCTTCCGTCTTAAAACATGAAAGAATATACATTTCAGAGTCTCTTTAGGATTTCTTTTAATCTCTTGCCTTGTCACAGGAGCCAAACTGTCACAAAAAGTGTAGGCACGTGACATCAGATGACCAACAGCTGACCAGACTGCCCTGTAAACCAAGCTTAACATCAGTTGCCAAACGCAATTTAACAACCTTACTTCATAATCCAAAATTCTAAATTTTGCTTTATAGTCTTTGTGTTTCCTTCCATCTCGACAATGTGACAACACAGATATTGCCTTAAGGAGGTGCAGTAACAAACATTCAGCTTAGGCAGTGACAGGGCCACACCTGAACTCAAACAAATCCTCAGTATCTTGAGGCCTCATGCCAGCCTCCACACCAACCCCTTATTTGAACAAAATTTCCCGAATGTTGATATCTCTATCCAACCTCAGTAACATGGTGTGATTGAGATGGGGTCCAGCACCAGTAAATGGGTTGAGTTCACTGTTAGTGAGTGCTTATACCAATATATTGCACCGTTTCTGCAACCCACAGACCCCAGGACAATTGCTCTACCTGAAAAATCAGTAGCCACATGACTGCACACAGCTGGGCTTCTCTGAAGCTTTTTCACTGCTGGGGAATTAATTTTTGTTGTGTCCAGAAGCACAGCTCCCAAATAAAGTCAAGATTTTCAGTGTATGAATTCACAGGAACTTTTCTTGTTTCCAAATAACTCAGAAATATTCTTCAAAACATTCATTCAGAATCCAGATTCAAGTACAATAATTAAATGAATGGAACTCCCAAACTCAAGGATAGCAGAATTCATAGTCTTTGGAGTTTTTGGCAGTAAGGCAAGCATGAAATAGCATGAATTATGACATTGCCTGAATGCTCCAGTTCATGTCTCAGGTAACCTTTTGCCTTCAGACCACAGAGGAGGAGGAAGAAGAACTGCTGTGCTGTTGAATTGTTTAACAGTAGCTGTAACCACTGTCTCGACCCACACCCTGGTGCAGTCTCCTCACTTTCTGGCTCCTGCTGACGATGATACCATGGCAGCTTGTCTCTTGAGTAAATTGATTCTTCAGTCTGGTTATGTTTTCAGGTATTAATGCATTTAGAGAGATCTCTAATCCGTCCCAAGGTGAAACTGTGATTCAATCCGAAAGGTTAATGCATTGCTTTTACATGGTGCTGTGAATAAGTTGAACTTGTATGTTATCACCCGTTGTTTAAACACTGTCACACCTCACAAATGCACCATGTCTTTCAGACAGGAACTTCAAAGCATTTTTTCAGTCACCAATTTAATCCCACAGTGCACCAGCCAAGTCAGCTGGCAGATATGGCTTTCTTCTTTTTAGGTAGGTAAACTGAGGCAGAGAAAACCCAAACACATACATCCAATATGACTTATTTTCAAAGACACCAGCTCCTTTGCTTTAGGATTTAGGATTTGCTTTAGCTCCAGCTGCCATTGCTTTGGGATTCCTACATATTTCTGAACTTCAGATAGCATTTCTTGAAATAAATAATGAAGTGAATAATGAAGTGAACAAAACATAAATAAAGATGACAGAGTATGAATGTATTTTCCTGTCCTTTTTGTGATCCTTTAGACCTCATAACTTCTTTTATACATCCAAGGAAGATGAATGAAAGGCCAGGGGCTTGGGAGTTATTTTGCCAGAAGAAATGGTTTGCGTTCCTGAACAAAGACACCTAATTTTTAGTGAAAGCTGAAAAGAGAAAGAAAATTCCATACTACTGGTATTATATATTCCCTTGTTTATGCACACTGGCCTGTGTCCAAAGCAGAGCGTGTGGAAACCATATGACTACTATTGAATATGTGCCTAAATCAAATTTGCAGTGTTTTTCCGCTGCTTGCCAAGCACAAGCCTCCAGTGGGGTTAGATACCATATGCTGGGTAGAAAGCAGGTTGCAGTTTCATTGCCTACCTTTCCAGGTACAATCTTGCCAAACTAAGTGACATCCAGTTGTATAGGAACTCCATAAACGTCTGGTTTAGTCTGGGTCCCAAAGCCCATCCTAACTTCTCCAAAATGGTTGACCAAAGCAGACACCTACTCCTTCAGAAGCAGTGTCTTTAAGCAGAGAAGGCAGTGAAAAAGGTAAGGCTTTGGCTCCTTCCTCCATCTGAACTTGGGGAAAACATGTTGGCAGGAGAGATTGTTCGAGAAGACATCAGGAAGCAACATGCACCGTGCACCCCTGTACTCTTTACAGCAGCACTAAAAATTTCAAAATGTGTTTTTTCTCCTTGTTGGCACAAACCCAAATCTTTTAGAGCAGAGTCTGGGCTGTAGATTAAATATGTTTTGCTGCTCATAACTCCAGGCACAAATGGAAGAGCCTGGTCCAGCTGCCAGTTTCAAAGGGAAGGGGCTCAAATATGGTTTTCTACTTCTGCTCAGGAACTAAAATGGAAGACTAGCCACTGGGCAGCTGTCATTTTGTTTAGAAATATGGAGTCTTCTAACAAAAATGCTAAGAGTGGCCATAGTGAATCAAAGCAAAGTTCAATCCAGCACAGCAACCTGTCTCTAAGAGACAGCAAACTCACATAACCACATGGCAACAGCTTGCTGCTCAGGGATTTCCAGATCCCAAATAATTTTATTTAGTGGGTCTAGATTGATGGCTTTCTCTTCTGCTAATTTTCCCTATCTCTACCTGAGTCAAGGTCAGCTTTCACCACTCACAGCATCCCACAGCGGAGTATTCCTATGGTTTCCAGACATGTTGTGTGAAGGAGTACTTTCTTCTGTTTGTTTTGAATCTTCCCCTTTTTTTCTCATAAAGTATTATTCCATATACTTGGCCACCTTGTCACCCTTCTCTGAACCTTTTCCAGCTTTGCTATACTCTCTTAGTGATGAGGGGCTCAGAACAACACAAAAACAATACACATGGAAAGGGTATGCTGTAGATTTGAGCCATCACTTTATATGGGTCACTTCTACTCCATATGCATTTGCATTGGATTTACATTGAATCTCATCTGCTATCTCAGGGCAGAATTACTTCACCTGGAGTACATTACAGAGCATGACATGAGTCATTTTGTGGAGGCTCACATCAAAGAATGTCCTGAGCAAGAAAACATAGCATACCTACCACGCAAAGTATGCAAAAAAAGCATCTCTATGGGAGGACCCACTCTTCTGAAAATGCAGGATTACCAGATCAAAAATTTAGTAATAGAATGAAAGTAGGAATGCATCCTGTATATTGAGCTAGGCGTGAAGTATAATTATATAAAAATGTGAAGATTTTTTTTATATTCTCTTTGGGAGGAAAAGTTTCAAAAGCCCATCTAAAATACTGCTTCAGCATTGGGTTGTATTATAATACCTAACAAGTACTTTTAGCACTTACTCACCTAACAGAGATGATAACTGGCATCCACAAGTAAATTTGGAAACAACAGTCAGTTGTGGGGCACACAACAAACAGAAGCCAGGGTCACCTGAGTCTCAAACATAGAACACTTGGCATTGGCATTACACACCTCAGCTGGCATTATCTCTGTGTCCTACTTCCTTGCAGACACTCAGAAGGGGATATCCAAATACAACAGCTTTGTTCCAATCTTCGTTAAAATGATTGATTTACCATATTTACTATTTACAATCCAAAGCTGATCAGAAACTGACTTTACTGTTGAGCTAGAGTTGTCGGACCATCTAGATCACAAATCCTAGGCCCCATTTCTTTTTGAGAACGCCCTATGATCTCCATGCTTAACTTCAATCCTCTTGGAGCTCAAATACTTGATCCAGTCTTCTGAGATTTATGCACTGGTGATCTGTGCAAGAGTTTGGAAAATCAAAATCTTTCACAAAGCCGCAACGTCTCCAACCCAGAGCTGCCTGTTGAACAGCTGGATATAGAACAGTTTTCCCTGGTTGATCATGGTAACCACATGAGCCTTTACAGGGTTCCCAGAGATGTTGTCTCCTGTCCAGTCACTTCTGTCATTTCCTACTGCCATGACTGTGATGCCTGGGACTCTCCATTACAACTCAGAGAAAAGAATACAAAGAGACACCAGCCTGAAGCAACTAATCCAAACAGTGAGAGCAGCTGAACTGCTGGGGAAAGGGTTTCCGTACTGACAGAGAACAGCACTGCCCAAGCACTCTAGCTCAAAACAAATACGAAGCCAGGCAGACAGACAAGTGGAAAATGCAGACGTCAGGGTCCAATGGAAAAAAAGAAAGGAAAATGTTCAGCCTATAAATGATCATGGGTACAGTGGAGCATTGCAAAAAGACTCACATTACATTCCAGCACCATGACTATCCCATGGTAGTGGGGATCTGCCCTAGGATGGGTCTTCTGACAAAGCAGCAGTACCTGCTGTATAATTTTACCAGCTCTGAAGGTGCTCTAGATGCATGCACTCTAGGAGCAACACATTGACTAAAAGATTGCAGCCCTTCTGCTGGATGCATTACAGTCACTTACAGGCTAATGGATCAAGTCGCTTCTAGGTGGATGGGAAGCCCTCTGAAAGCCGAGAAAAGAAACACCTCTAAACTCTAAACAACAGTAATAGACTGTCTGTAGCTGTCCTCACATGGAGAATTAAAAATACAAAGCCGAGTCAGCAAAGCCTTGGGAAAAATATGCACAGTGATTGGTTACATTACGTGAAACAAATTTAAGGCCAGCGTGAGAAGCTGGGAAACCCGTGAAAACAGAGAAGCTTTCTCACTGGACACAGGCATAACTGGCACTTTGGAGTACCGGCCATCTGTAGTGAGCAGGGCGCTGCAAAGCACAGACCTGATTGTCATGCGAAGGGACGTGGCCAAGTAAAGACAGTTGCCAGTTTTCTGTTTACCTCAGCTCTCTGTTCGGCTCAATCATCTACCTGAACACCTACAGGAAGACATCAGATCAGGTGGGAAGAAAGTTCAGACCTGCGATGTTGCAATACAAAAATTAATCTCCCAATAGCACAGACAAGGTGGGCAAGAGAAGACAAAGTCTACTTCACTTGATGTCACAGCCTAGTAACCAGACAGAAAACATGGTAGCCAAATGAGCAGCCCTTGAATGACTGGAGAAGAGTGCTTGAAGCAGCCCCACAGTTAAGCAGGTTTGATAGTCTTCAAATTCTTTTCTAAAGCAATAACAAAAGGCAGCAGTCCAATTTTCGCTAGGAGAGAGATCATACAAGAAACACAGTTGCACAACCATGGAGAGAGAAAGCTTCAGATAGCTCCAAGAAATAAAGAAGTAAATGGCTGGTTGGCATGAATCTAGAAGCCAAGGCCTTGGGTAGAAAAGTCAGGAGAAACAAGGAGATTGTGAACAAATGAAACCAACATGATGTAAGCCAAGAAAATTAATTCAGTGACCAGATGGAAGGCTCGCAATGTCAGATATATCATAAGCAACAGGAGACAAGCTCATGGAAGGGGGTTCACAGAAGAGGTATCAACCATTTAGTCTGTGGTGGGTTGCTGGTAAAAGAATTTCTTGTGGATGTACAGACTCTCGAGTGACCCTGAGCAACACAGCGAACATTTGACATGTGTCTCACACTCTTGTGACACCATACCTGTGTCACACCCCTCTGCAGTGCAGTGATCCTTCTCCATGGACTTACGGGGTGAAACCAGGTACTTGGTCCAGTATTTGACAGGCCATCCAGTTGTGCCTGCTGCAGGGGGCTCTGGGACCATGGCATGTGGTGCTCACGTTGCAGGTCTGCGACTGGGACTGTCTTCCCAGAGGTTTCAGAGGAATCCCATGGAAATGTTCAATCTTTGTCAGCAACCTCCATCTCTTCTTTTTACTGCCCACTAAGTAGTACATTTTCCCACCGGACAAAAGCTCCCAGAACCTCTCATGGGAGCAGTATACTTTTGCTCTACCCAATCTCAGGGTTTTTGTTTTGGTACAAATACCCATTTTCACACAAAATGCACACGCACAGAAAGATTTAACACTGAGGCAAGGGCAACAGAAAATTAGCTACTAATTTTTATAGCAATTTCCAAGCATTTGTTTTCTCTGGATTTAAGGCAGGTTGGGTTAAAACTCCTTAAATGCTATAAACATTAATTTTAAAAGACAGTCTTCCTTTGGGCACCATCAGAGCAGTGGAAACAACCACAGAAAATACAGTGGAATCAGGTATCACTTGTAAGAAAGTAACTGGGGATGTAGTATTCCATTACACAGGATGCATTTGTACCATTTTAGCTTGCACAGATGGAAATATAGTTCAATGTTTCAACATCATTTGACTTTCACGTGTTAAAATATTGATAAGTGCTGCACAGGATAATGCCCCTATGGTTTCAAGTAGTAACTGGAGCATGATGTTTATTGAAGTGAAATACAGCAAAGCCTTTAACAAGTATTTAAAATTCTGAGAATCATTCTCAACACTGTCATAGATTATTTCTTTATTTTTCTTCAGCTAATCTTTGTTGATATCTTCCAGTTTGTGGGTGTTAAAATAGAATTCACCTTCTGATCACCTCAATGCTTCTGTGTTACAAGAAGCTCTTTAGAAAAAAATAAAAATATTTCCTATTTGAAAACTACAATGCCGCTGTCATACACAAAATAACAAGCTTCAATAAAGAAAAACAATGCTACATAAAATAGGCATAAATGGACCACAGACTCCCTGTTCTAAATATTTATGGACCTTTACGCTGCAGCAAGAACATCTGAAAGCCATAAAACACATGATTATCCAAATTGCTCAACGAGGTCTAACTTGTATCATGTCAAAGCTTCAGTTCTAAAATGCACCGTATTTGCTACACCACTTATGATTGCTAAGACCAAATTAGTCCAGCCAGAAGTCAGCAGAGGCCAGAAAAGAGGTCACTTCAATATATTTGAAGGGAAGATGAGCCATGAAGCATTTTCTGAAAGTGCATGTCACAGGGGTAAGACCGTCATTCATTCAGAATTCATCTATCCAGGCAGCAGCATCAGATTTAGCACAGAGATGCTTTGGTCCCCTATGAAAGCAAGGCTTCATTTTATACTTCCCATTGGCACAAGCATGGAAAAAATCAGAGGAAGGCAGCTCACCACATATAGTTCAGGTGAACAGACTGGAAAGGGTTTAATGTTCTCCAAATGCAATTTCAAGTAAAAGGAAAAGTTTTCAAGTACTGGAGCAACCATTCATTGGGGTACACAAGTCTGCAAGGGATTTAGGAACTTGTCTCTTAAACAGGTGATTCTTCGAGTGTACTCTTTGCCACATCATCTCATGTGAACCCTGAGTAGGCCAGATCCACATGGGAAGCCTGAGTAATTCCCAAATGAATGTTCAGTATCAGGAGTGGTGTTTGCAATTCATGTGTAAAGGCTCATGGCAAATCTTCTCCTCTCCACCTAACCTCAGGGTAGTTTCGAAGACCAGGCAGTATTCATTGTTAGACTGTAAACAGAATATTGTTTTCCTCTTCTTAAAACAAAGTAAGAAAAATAAATCCTATTTATCCTATTGTGCTTTGTCTGACTGTAGGAATATCAGCTTACGTGGAGTATTGTTTAAGGCATTCATATCTTAATACTTGTCCTCTGAACACTATTCAAATTAAATGTGAGTTCCCTTGTTTCCTAATACATACGCATATTTTAGCACATAAATCATAGTAATACGAGTTATCAGTTTCAGTGTAAATTATTATTTTGCAGAGCAGTCAGTCTCCTGTCCCTCCAGTCACTTTATTATCTGATAATTAGAACTGGTTATAAAAGTTCTAAGTTGTCAATTTCAATACTGGTTGATGAAAAATCTGTGAATGTTCTTTGCAAAGAATGTTGAAACATTTAATTTCTAAGTTGTCGAAGTGCTTCCCTTTGGTTTTATAATTTATATTAAGAGAATAGAAAAGTTAGTATTATTAAGTCAAAAGAACTCCGTACTAGCATGAAACAGAAGATTTACTGAAACAGAAGATTCTGGTAGTTCATGTAGATATTCATGAATATCTAAAATTTCAAAATTTTGCCTCTGTTGTCTTAAAAGAAAAGTTTGAAATGTTAGCCTTTGCATGGAAGGAGGTTAACATTTCAAACTTTTGTTTGAAACTCAGTTTTGAAATCTGCTGAAGATGTTGAACAACAGGCATCAATTGACTTCAAAGTACCATTTATAAGTGGTACAAGAAGTACTATAAACCATCTCAGGAAAAAGAATTGTATTACTATGAATTAGTGATGCAGCAAGATGTTCAGGCTACTCATTATGTTTCACAGTGTCATATGTTGAACACTATTTAAAACAACAATAACACAGTTTTTCCACTGGGCTTTGCAGAATCCTTCTTGATGTCCCTTTATACAAGATTCTAGGCCATTCCCTTGTATAAAATTAATCTCTGGTTTAATGAAAGCTAGTCAACAGTCTCAACACAAAGCCCATTGCCATGATCCCTGAATGATTTGGGATGTGCAAAATGACACAAATCTTTCTCCTGCACCACAATTCAAGCTGAGAACACACCTCAGCTGTGTTCTCAGTATGTTCGCATCTCAGTCACAGAGGACCCATATGATCATATGCTATACTGCCCAAAAAATAATTTTCTCATGTGCAGAGAGGCATTTAACCAGAGATATCGTGTAACATCTTCTATGGCCATCTGTTCAACCTCCGAAGCACAGGTATTTTAGAGCAGCACACAGGTTAAGTGCGCACAGCCAGGACGTGCCTCCATAGAGCCCTGCACTGCAGTGATTGGTGCATTGTGCAAGTGGAAGGGAAAGTGTCTAGCAGATTAAAAACCGGGTGATCATGGACCATAAGTTGTCATGTGGATGTTACACCGGCAAAGCAGAATAAACAATGAATATATCCTGCTAAAAAAAGCTAAATGCCTTTAAAGATAACGTTCTGTTTGATGTTCATATGTGCTGAGGCAGAATCTCTTTGAACAAGTAAACCCAGAAAAAGCAGGTAGCTGGTAACTTCCCAGGACGGCTAGTTAGTCAGTCAGGAGCCAAAAGCTGTCACATCTGCTCTCTACAGGTGTGAGTGTCACTGTATTGCTTAATCAGAAACAAGCCACAATTAAAGAGGGAGTGACCCTCAGAGATCTCATGGAGATGGATGTGACACTGCCATTGTGTGAAGGCCTTATTCTGCTGATCAATACCTCCGGTACCTCATACAAGACTGCTCCTCTGCTCACATCTCATGGAAACTGTCAAAATGGGCAGAGAAGGTTGCGGGGGTGGGAGGGGATCGCCAGGGCATGCCTGTTTCATGACACATTGTGAATGTCTTTGGTCTTACTTTAAAAATCTACAGTTTTGAAATACATATTATAATTGTTTGTATATCCTTAAAAAAACCTGTCTGCTTTGTTTGATACAGAAGTCGAGGCCAGACTGGATTCTGTGGGTTCTGCTTTCATTGATTAGGTATATGAAGGAAAGTGTGGTGCGTCCTGAGTCTGTTTCCTTGTGCTCAGACCGTGCTGTTTAGCTGGCTTTTCAGAATGAGGCACAAACAACTCAAGGTGTCTGCATTGCATCACTTGCATTGTTGGTGTTCTTCTGCCAACTGGAGTTTTAAACTTTGTATTCTTATCCTCATTTGGGTGAAGATCCCTGCTGCCAAAGGTCAGGTGTCCCAGAAAATGTGGCATAGATCCAGGGGATGGTTAAAATAGTCAGGCAGATTTGTGAATCAAGAAATGCAACTCAGAAACCTCAGAAACTTATTTCCTGAAAATTAAACCTAAGGCATTAAAGGAATTAGGGCTTAGACAAGTCACCACCCTAGAGGGATGTGGTCCATCCAGTCAGAACTCCTTTCCTTAAGGTGGATTTCTCTCACATGGAAGTAGAAAGGTTTCCTATGGTTAACTGTGGCTATACCCTGCCTCATTTGGAGTAAAAATCAATACCGAAGTTTCTCACATTGCAAGGACGGCAATGGAGGCAGCAGTACTTTTAAGGTGGTAAATCAC
The DNA here is from genome assembly GCA_013397865.1 of Struthidea cinerea. Lineage (NCBI taxonomy): Eukaryota > Metazoa > Chordata > Aves > Passeriformes > Corcoracidae > Struthidea > Struthidea cinerea. The sequence goes on along the minus strand of VZTI01001559.1, from coordinate 406,113 downwards.
TGACCCTTGAGCGAGGCCCTGCAGGTGGGCTCTGGAAAGGGATGTTTGACCTAAGGTAGCTGATGGGTCCGAGGCCTAAAACTTCTTGTTGCCCTCAGAATGCCCCAAAGCTTCTTGATGCCTTCAGAAAATTCCTGTACACTGTGTCTCTGAAGTGTGGGCATTGTGAAAGCTTTACTGGAGGAATCATAGGAACCTGGGAGACTTAGCTCAAGCCTCCACAGTTAAGTGACAGTCAAGCCGTCAGTGGGTCTGGCCCAGACAATCTACAGGTGGAAATGGAACATATTGCTCTATAAATTTATCCTAACCACACATTCACTCAAGAAGTTTTTTATGCATATGGTATGACTTTCGTGGGATAAAATTACTAGATGGTGTCATTATTTCGAATCAGTGGTCATTTGGAAATAGACAATAACATGAGGTGATACCTTGGGAAAAAACACTGCTGCTATGAAAACAAAGTACTTTATAGAGAAAGTGTTTGCAAAATGCAGACAAAGCCAAGCTGATGTTACTTATGTAGTATGACACACCTCTTCTGCCAGGGTTTGGGGATGGAGTTCAGACAGGTACTGAAGAGGGAAAAGGGAGTAGGGAAAACTGGTACTGGCTGCCTTTAAATCTGACGCTGGTAATAATATAGGATATCTAAACTTTTTTTTCTTCAAAAGGAATGGTTGTTCTTAAAAAATATGTATTATTAAAAGCTGTTAGCACCAAAAATGTGAAATAACTGCCTTATTTGTATAAAATCAGCTTAGACCTAGAGCTGGAGTCTGCAAAGATGCTCATGCAGACTTTTTACTCAGCTCCAGTAACTAAAAGCATCGTTTTTCCTATGATTAAAATTAACAGCGTGGTGACCTCCCAGTGCCACTGGTGACATTATCACGCTTTTTCCCATTAGGTGCATTTCCCACTGTTTGCCATGGACGTTTTTCTTCTCGGCTGTGAAAATAGAGGCAAGTTTCAGAGACGCAGGGCTGGCTCAGAGCCGTGGGACCAGTAGATGGCAGCAAGAACACGCAGAAAAGGCTTTCCTGGCCCAGCCGGGCAGCCTGGAAAGCGGTGCAACTTTAAACGTATTCAGTATTTGTCTTCCATATTTGGAGAGTGAAAAGTATATGTGACAATTAGAGGGTAATGCAATATTACAGTGCAAACAGGAGAGTGAAATAACTGTGTAACCACTGAATAGCTCCCTGATTTAATTTGTTTGTACTGACCTAACTTCTCTGCAATTGCAAGTTCACCTCTGAGGGACTTGGAAAGAGGGATGGAGATCTGACTACTGCCAGTCACCAGGAGCTTTCCCGGCCCTCCTTCTCTGTTACACTTTCTTCTCAGGGTAAAGGTGATTGACACTGCTCTTAGGCCAAAAAGTCGCAGAAATCTGCAAATGAAAGAAATATCTCCCTTTACACTCAGCCAACATAGTTTTTTTTCCTCATGGGGGATTTTGCTCTCTGCTACAGATCCTTCTGAAAAAATAAAAGCAGTTAAGGCATGAACACAAGCCCCAGATACGCACATGCATAAATATGATTTTTTTTTTTTCCAAAGGAACCTGGGGTCTGGGCTGACTCACCATGTATTGTAGTAATTACAAAGAAGGAATGCAACAGCTCCAGAAAACTGCCAAGGAGCAGACATAAAATCTAGGCATCCAGGAGGCAGCTGGGCTTCTTAATTATTGGCAAATATATTTATATATAAATATTTTGCCAAGCGTGATTTGGGTTAAGAGTTCCTGTGAAGTGACCTTTTGCTTTCCTTTGTTTTGTGTCTGTACACATGTCCTAGATAGATACATGGGGAGAGAGACGCAGACGGGCAGACAGAGATAAATGAACGGATTTCACACAGCCCTCCGAAATCCCAAACCATGCCTAAATTAAACGATGAGGGATATGAAGTGAGGCATAAGTGCAAGCACAGATTTCAGAACTGTGAAAATATGTCAGCAGAGCATCATTTTTTGGTTCAGGCTGATAATCACTCCCTGCTCTCATTATAAGATCAGAAGGGCCATCTGTCCTCTCTGGATAAGTTGGAGCTCAGATACAGTGAGCACCCTTGTTAGAAAATGACCCTCCTACTCCCTGCAATCACAAGCACTTGCAGCCCTGGATCCGCACGAAGATGGGGAGGAACAGATTGGTTCCAGATCAGTATTGATTATGTATAGAGTTGTGGTTTATTTGGTGCTATATTTGGGTGAAGAGGTTTTTATTTTGGAAGGGTGGTGGGGCTTGTTTCCTACCTCAATTTTTCAATCTGTTACCTTCACTTCTTCGGACTTTCCTCTCCCTTCTCGAGATGTAACACTGGGATGTTGCATGAGAAAGAGGAGTATCTTGATTTAGTAATGAGACAAGTAAGCATCAGTCTGAACAATACAGCTCAGGAAGCTGCTTCCTAATACGCGGTCCCTGTTTGCAGGGAGCTGTTTCCCGTCTGATACACGGTTATTCTCGAGTGAGTGACTCACTCATTCACAGCCATAGCAGAATGATGTAAAATTCTTCAACGTTTGCTCTGGACCTGCAGACACAAAAAGTCTTAGTGACTTCACTGACATAGGACAAAGTCATTAGCCGAAGGGAAAAACCTTGGCCAGGGAACATAAGCTGCCTTCCTCTCCTGACCCAGATTCAGTGACAAAGTCTCATGTCCCCACCGTGTTTCCAGTCAAGGAGACAACTTGATCATCGGAAGGGCAGGACCGGAGTGAAAGTACCCCTTTTTGGAGAAGGGTTGTTGCAGGAATTCACCCGGTATGAAATCATACCATCATTCTTGTGGGGACCGGTGTGTATCGTATCGCTAATAGCAGAACAAAGATGACCAACAAGACGGACAGTTTCGGGACATCAGGACACGGGGAAGTCGCAGGTGGGGAGGAATCCTATTTTAACGCTACGAGCTTCGTCGTCTCTAACGCCCCGCTGTAAGAGACTTGGGGTTTCAAAAAGTAGTTTATTATTATTCTGACGGTAGCGGTTTCTCCTCATTTGTAAGACAATGATGTTTAATATTCACCGAGGAGTAGTGAGGTGGCATTTGAACACCCCCAGCCCCCTGCCGGGGGCAGGGTTCCCGTTGCACAGAGCTGTGGCTGGCAGGCTGCGCTGCGCCCACAGGGACCGCTCCCGGCAGGGTCGCCGGGTCGGGCCGGGCCGGGCCGGGGTGACCGAGACTCGGCGGCAGCCGTGGGATTGTTCCCGCCGGGCCCGAGCCGGGCATCTTCCCGAGCGGCTGCAAAGCCATCCCATCCGCGGAGGCGGACAGGTACTGAACGACATTTGCAAACTCAGCCGAGTTCAGACCACGGTGCTTGCGCAGCCGGCGGGGACGGGAGCTGCCCCACCGGCGCCATCGTGGCCGGCTTTCCTGGGGAGGGGGGCCGAGTATCCCCGGACTGGGGCGCGCAGAGGCTAGGCACACTCGGGGCGACATTCAGCAGGCATCCTAAGATCGCTGTTTTTTGCCATTGGCATCCATAGTACATGTATGCTAAAAACCAGAACAAAGCATAGCCCAGGTAACTCTCGCTGTTGATGCTAGCTGGCCTTAAGGACGAGCACACTTTTGGGCAATCAAAATAATATCTCCGTTGACTTTCAGATAGGTCTCTTTGTCCAGGAGATAAATAATTTCAAGTACGGTCTCGCTGGCTGGGAGGAGGGGGAGAGTTGTGTTTGGTTTGGTTTTTGAAAGACTCCGGATCTACCCAATCTTTAGCCTCCCTCTCCCTCTTTCCGTAATTTTCCTCAATAAGAAAACTTGTTCGTGTTTGTATAAAACTCGAGTACACTGAGGAGAAGGAGAGGCAGAGAAAGTGTGTGCGGGACATAAAAACTCTAACAACAAGTAGCCCCGAATATGTGAGTGATACATGTATGTTTATTCTCGCCGACTACTTCTACATCTGCTATGGAAGGCGTCGAACCCTGTATCTGCTCACTTCTGTGTACTCCTGCGGCAGAAAACGCAGTGAAAACGCTTTACGTGCTTGTATGTATGGGCGTGGGGCTATACAGGCAGATAGGTAGATAGACTACACTCACGTAATCTGCCCGTGTCTATCTATCTGGGAGGATTAGTTATCTCTGCATCTATTGAGAATTAACAAGGGCGAGAGATTATGTATCAACGTACAGACAACGGCTATGAATATGAAACCTTCCGTACATAGGTAAGACGGATTCAGTCAGCCACTCAGCTGCAAAGCTCCTCTTTAAGGCTGCTCTGTCTTATCCTCTCAAAGCCCTCTGACAGCTTCCTCCGAGTACCTTCACCAGGGAATAAGGAGGAGAAGGCTCGGCACTGCACATCCCTGCTTTTCACATCCGAAAATGACAGACGTATGTCACCGCCGTGCCTGGACTTTGCTGGAAATGGGCCGCCTCCTCCGACCCCGCCACACGCACCTTTTGTTCCAGGCAAAATAAACAATTCGGAGGAGCTGGGACAGGGTGTTATGCCAAAAGGGGAGAGACGGTGGGAGGGCCACGCTCCCCCCCTGCCCCCCCGGCCCCGCGGGCGCGGGTCTCTGCGGGAGCCCGGCGGGAAGGGAGCGGGGGTGCTCCAGGGCGAGGGGGGCCCTGCGGCGGCGGGAGAGGGACACGCCCGGACCGGGGAGCTGCGGCGGAGGGCAGGGCAGAGCACAGGGCTGGCGGGCCGGGCCTGCCGCACCTCCAGGTGCGGGGAAGGGGCCGTGGGTCCAGCCGGGGGGCAGCAGAGGCAGACGGGGTCTGAGGGGCGGAAGAAGGGTAGCTGTACGACCGAGGGGGCCGAGGCGCGGGGCCGGGGCCGGGGTAGGGGCAGGGGTCGGGGAGGCGCACGGCGAGGTCTCCCCGCCGCGCAGAACTGTATTTTGCGGCAGAAACTCTCTTGAGCGCAGACAATGGAGCGGGATGTTTACCGCGGGCGGGAAGACAATTAGCAATTCATCGGGAGAGATGTGTCACCCAAATGTCACGGGGAAGCTAACATGACATCTGTTTTAATGGCTCCGTGCTAATAAACTCCTCTCGAAGGGCGGCTTTGTGGGGACGTCAAAGATTATTTACAGAATGAGTCAGTTTCCAAACGGGCTGAGGCACCGTCGGTGGCGGCGGGAGCGATGCGCGGCGGGGACACGGCGCCCGGGACGCCGGGGAGGGAAGGACTCGCCGGGAAGGGGCAGCTGCGGGCAGCGCTCCGGCCCGGCCCGGCTCGGCACGGTCCCGGCAGGGCCCGCCTGGCGGGGGGCGGTCAAAGCCCCGAGGGCAGGCGGCAGACCCGGGCGGGCGTCCTTCCTTTCCCCCGCGATGGCTGTGCCGCGACGGCAGCGGGACGCGTGCTCCGAGGGGATGCACGTCCACCTCCGGGGCTTGCCTTGTACTTAGATTTGCCCGGAGGGTGAGGGAGTCCCGATCCCGGGAGAAACCCCCCCGTGCGGAGGGCCCCGAAGCAGCAGGGACAGGGTCTCCATCCAGTGGCCCGGCCTCGGACATGGAA